>VZRV01001887.1:0-33908 GCA_013398115.1 Falcunculus frontatus | reverse complement strand
CCGGCCTTGGGGCCCGCGGAGCCGGGCTGCGGCTGCGGCAGCGCCCCGAGCCCCCGCGGGCCCGGCCTGACACCGGCGGCTCGGCCTGACCCAGCCCAGGCGGGAGGAGTCCCGCTGGGAGCACCCCGAGCCCCGGAGAAGGGACTGTGTGTTGCAGTCCCCGCAGGGCTGAGGCCCCAGGCCGCGCTGCCAGGGCCGGGGGTGTCCCAGCACCTTCCCCACGCCCCGCTTTGCATCGCGGGCAGCGCCGAGGGAAGGGGCCGGGGAGCGCCGAGGGAAGGGGCCGGGGAGCGCCGGGGGAAGGGGCCGGGGAGCGCCGAGGGGAGGGGCGGGGGGGCGGCGGGGGAANGCTTTGCATCGCGGGCAGCGCCGAGGGAAGGGGCCGGGGAGCGCCGAGGGAAGGGGCCGGGGAGCGCCGAGGGAAGGGGCCGGGGAGCCCCGGTTCGCTCTGTGGGTGATGTGTGGGCACCGCGCCGCGGGCTCTGGTGAAAAACCTCCTTTGTCCTCGTGTTTCGTTTGGTTTGCTTCTAACAGGGTTTTAAAAGGGTGTTTTTGAGCGTGTTTAGAGTGGAAATAAGGGGTTTTCTGTTTGTATTGTTCACCTGACAAAAGACTCTTGTGTCTTGCACAGTATGTTGCAAAGCGTTTTCCAGGACTTTAAATTTCGGGGAGCAAGAGAGGTCTCGGCATGAGTCAGTGAGGTGGAGTTTGGGGCACAGAAGGCAGCCCACAGGTGGTGGAATAGGCTGAGTGTGGACACAGAGTCTCCTCTCAGCCTTGGCTTGCCCTGCTGACCCACGTGTGCACACAGGTGGCCACGAACGATTGGTGTTTGTGTTTGTAAACACAGAGCGCAGCCTTGCCGGCTTTGTGAATGGCTGGTGAAGGAGAGCTGTGAGCTGGCTGTGCTGCCTCTCCTGGTGTTGGGAAAATACAATAATTTGGAGGAGAGGCTGAGGAAGGTATTGGTTAAGGGTTACAGGTGTGACACCTGGAGTTAAGAGCGTGTCCTTTGGTTCTATGCTGTGCAAATAAAACCACAAGCCTCATTAGTTTGCTCAGATGGTCACAAAATAGTTTGTTGCTTTCTAGGAAAGGCTCCTGTAAATCTTTTGGAGCTTCTATTGTTAGAAGCATCGTGGTTTGTGTTTTGATACAGACTTTAAAACAGGAGTCTCGTGCAGATGTTGAAGGTTATGTCTGCAAATTGGGTGCCCCCTTGAAGGCAGAGGTGCTGATTGATGCACTCGGAAAGACAAGGGGAGAGAACCAAATGTTTCTATTTTTCTGTTGGAAATACCATCTTCAAGAGTTATAAAATCAGTATTACTAAGGACTTAATCTGTAGTTTGGGCCTTCAGTGTAAAACCCTGGTTAGTGGTTGCTGAAGTGGTGACTGGTGTGTGTTTGCTTGCCAAGGCCCCACAGGACAGAGCTGTACGAGGACCCTCCGTCGGGATGTTGGCCCATCGTGTATTCCCCAGACTACAACATCACCTTCATGGGACTTGAGAAACTGCATCCCTTTGATGCGGGGAAATGGGGGAAAGTCATCAATTTCTTGAAAGGTAAAATAACAGAAGGTGCTTCTTAAACCAACATTTGCGCAAAACCTAAAGAAAATTATGTGGTTGGTGCAGACTTACATTGGGCTTACCAGACCTGAATTGCAGTGTGTGGCTTCCTGTAGCCTTGTGCTTCCTTGATTTTACACCTGGTGTAGCAGGAACTGGGGCATTCCTGTGGCTGGTGAAATTCCAGGTGTTAATGATGGTTTGCTGCAGGTGTAACTCAGTTACTCAACTTGGACTGCACACAGGGCTTCCCAGGCTGAGAGGGAAGTGCAGCTTTAGTCCATTCTTTAGCAGCCTCATCCTATTGCTCTGATGATGTTTAGAAAGAGCTTTGAGGCCCCTCTGGTACAGGCAGAGCTTTTTCTGATGTTTCTCATTATTGCAGTTTAAACCAATTGGAGGATACAGGTAACAATGCATTAAGGAGCTACAGATGTAAGAACCAGGGGCAGGATCAGGGCCTGTGAAATCTTGGCATCTCTTCTTCATTTAAAGCATGAGCTTGCTCATGAAGGGTGAAAATAAAAAAGGCTTTTTCTCTTGCCAAGACAAAGGCTGTTGGTTGTCCCAAAGCCAGGCCCTTTCCCTTTCTGTGGTCCTAATGAGTCCTTCAGCTGATGATCCTTAGCAGCTCAGGATTGCCCTTCCCACTGCAGGCTGACTTGTATTCTTTTAGCTGAGGTCAAATAATTTTAACATTCTAACAACTTAGTAGGTGAATTGTGGCTTTTTCCTCTAACAACCTTAAATAATTTAATCTTGGGTTCCATGACAGTTTTCTTAATTAATCAGAGCCTTTGCCTTTCTGTTTCTTCTGTATAAAGTCTTTTCCTGCAGCTCTTTTCTGTGTGACATGTCTACTCTGAAGTGTCTCAGGCTTTCACAGAAAATTAGTTTTCCCAATTGTTTTACTGTCCTTGCTTTGAAAGGAGGAGGAAACCCCAGGATACCCCAGAGCACTTGGTTTGTTCTGGCTCTGTAGCAATTCCTGGCAACAGCTGACTTCCCCTGTGCCTTATCCCTGAGCAAATCAGCAGTGAACATCTTCCCAGAGCACCTTCCTCCTGGACAAGGAAGCTGGCAGCACTTTGGCTCTGTTTGACACCAGTGCATGAATGAAATGTTCCTCAAGCCTCAGTCAGGAGAAACAGAAACTTGCCAAAACAAATGTTGTTGCAGGTGCTGTTCTTGTATAACACTTCAGAGCAAAATCTCTTCACATTTCCGAGTTGTTTTCTTTCTTCTCCAAGTATAAAATTAAGGAAGAGATACAGGCTTAGAAGGCTACAGCTGTGCAGCAATTAAATATCAAAATTTGCCTGGGAAGATCAGCGGGATTCCTTATAATTGTTGTTTGTAGTGATCATATGCACTCATTCTGAATTCTTGGAGTAACTTGCTTTTATAAAACTAAGTTTTTAAATAATCTTTTTGTCTCTAAGGGAAAGGTTTAATAGCTGCTCATTGTTTTTTCTTGAAATTAAATTGAGGTAGGGGGTGATAGAAATATACTAATTAAGCTTGTTTGCTTCCATGAACATCTAAGCTATTACTTTGTTTTGAATTTTGATTTATTACTGTATTCTTCTGTGATTTAGGGGATTAAATCCTAGTATAAACTGTGGGATTTCTTAAAGCATGTTAAAATAATGGTGGATATTTGATGGTACAAGCACCAAGATTTCCCCAGTGTACCAAGCCCTAAACTTTGAGGAGTTGTGTGATTCCACTGTGTGTTCATCCTCTGTCATCACCTGTCTGCCCTTTCAGTTTAGACAAGAACTTCTCATGATCTTAGCACACTCCAAAAACTTTCTGTACACGATATTTCTCAAATACACACTACCTGAACAGCTTACCTCTGACAGAGGGGCTGTATTTGGAAAACTTACCAACTCTGAGCAACCTAAAGTCGTTTCAGCAATAAACATGACAGAGGAAGTTACCACACCGAGGTCAGAGCAGAGGGTTTGGAGGGGGGACATGGGGAGCTAAGCAGTGCTGTACAATGCCAATTGTTATTTCTCTCCTGTTGCAGAAGAAAAACTAATTGCAGATGACTTGATTGTGCAGGCACGGGAGGCGACTGATGAAGATCTCTTGGTTGTTCACACCAGGCGCTACCTTAATAAATTAAAGGTGCTGTACCTGTTCATGTGTTCTTCCAGAAAACTGTCCAGAGCAAGTGTCAAAGGCAGTGGGTGTCTTGTAGAGTTGTTTAAATCAGCTGCACCGATGTAGAATGGTATAGATAATACTGTTACTGAGAATACTGAAAGAAAACCACAGAAATATGAGGCAGCTCACAACATAGAGGGGTGGAGGGGAATGAGGGTCTACTATGTGAAATAGGTGACCTGAAATGATATTTCAGGGAAGTTAAACATAGGGAAAACTGGAATGTCTGAGCTGTCAGTAATATTTTTGTTAGTGCCTGGGTTTTAATGTTGAGCCGTGTAAGTGTTGATGTACTCTGGTAAAATACAGTTCTGACATGGAAAATAAACTGGAAACCACTAATACAGGGTACTTTATTGGATGTTTTCTAATGTAGGGATTACTTTATGGGGTTTGGGGTTATGTAATCTTGACAGAGCATCTGTGTAGGGATTCTGTTGGGGGAGGAAGGACTGGCTTCATACTCAGACACTGCCTGTATCAGTGGAATATGGAGAGAGTTGAAGGAGCAATGTAAGGGCATAACCACACACATTGTCTGTGTGTGAAGGTTTCCAGAGGCAGCTCATACGGGACTGCAGGGGGGATGAGGAGCATTCCTTGTATATTTCTAAATGAAACATCCGTTTGTTACATTTCAGGGTAACTCTAAACATAAACATGTGAGATCTCTGGTTCTGAATATCTATCCAGTCATCTGTGGGTGGAATTGGATGGTAGATGAGTGCAGCTAACACTGTTTTACTTTGCAGCTCTGCTTGGAGGGCAGAGAAGGGATTTGTAAGAGGAAAGAAATCTTCCATTTCACGATTCAAAAGAAGTTATTTTGAGTCACCTATGCCCTTCCGCAGTGGAAGAGTCCTTGGATTGCTATTTCTGGAATGTTTTATTTTTCTGTACAAGCGATCTGTTATTTGTGTGAACTTTTTCCACTCTTAACTGCTTTTCTGAGTTCTCTTATGCTTCTTCATTCTGTGCTATGAAGTTACATGCAATTTCATGCATCATTAGATTTGATATTATTGCAGCTATTCTTGATATTGAACTTTTAATTCTATAGAACCACCCACCTCTTTTTACTGAATCATTTCTTTGAAGCAGAGTTTAATGTGTATAGCTCAGTTTGGAATGCCATAATAATATTTTTAGTACCTATGGGATGGCTTGACAGGGAATTGTCTGTATAACTTGTGTCTTGATGGTCAAGACCAGCACTGTTGTGTGTATTCAGATGGCATTTACTGGGTATCTCCTCTCCCCCTTTTCTTGAGAATATATCCTGCAAGTGTAAAAACTGGGAGATGTTGTATTGGTCATGCCAGCAGATTCCTGCCAAGCAACAAAGATAAAAGTGCTTAGTTGCAAAAGAAAAATAATGTCCTAGACATGAAAAAGCCCTGTGAAAACTCTTTATTGCCTTATCCAAAGTCTACTGTGCTATTTTTCTTTTAAATCCAGACAAATACGTATAAATGGTATAGTTTTACATTAGATTAGCTCTGAAGACAACAGTTGCTTGCCTTTCGCAGAATATCCAGGTCTCCTAAAATAATGTATCACCTGAGTGTTCATTTAAAATCCAAGCATGAGTTTGGTAGGGAATTCCCTCCACTTGCAGGAGTAGGTGGTGTTTGGTGTCCTAGCAGCAGCTGAAGAGGTCAGCTGAGCATTGGGTGAAGAGAAACAAACAGGTGTGCACAAAGTACATCTGCTGCTGGCAGTCAGGTCTGTGTTGGCACGAAGGGTCTCCCTATTTCCCTGCTCAGTCCTTACAACAAAGTTTGGCCTTTTGAGCTGAGGTGATTCCCCCTCAGTTATTCCTTTGAAGAATTTAGATCTCCAAGGTGATGACTGGACTGTGGGTAGTTTGCTTGCAGTACTTTTCCACTTGCTGCCTTTTCCTAGTGTTGTGTAAAATAATGAATTTCTTGCATGTCAGCATTCTGAACTTTTGGAAGGAGGTAGGCAATGAGGTTAGAGTCAGTCTCAGGCTGTGTCTTTCCCTTTTATTTATGACAAGTTCTATGGTGACATATGTGAGCAAACACTGAAATGCAAATGCTGAGGATAAAGCTGGTCTGGGAATTTATTGTGGGAAATGCTGGAAAACAAAACCAGCACGCTGAAGAAAAAAAGCATGAAACATTCCACAGATTTCTCAGCTCCTACGTGGAGAAGCATTTTCCTTCATCTGTAGCTGCCCTCTTGAACCCCAGACTTTGCTCCCAGTTGGTGACTTCCCCCACCTGTTGGGAATTAACCCCTACTCCAGGTGTGGAGCAGTGAGTGCCAATGGGAATGGCCCCAGCTGTGACCAGCAAGCCTTGGAGCCAAAGCTCCTACTACACCTGGATTTCTCACCTCCACTTAAAAACCTGCAGCTACATAATTGTTGGTTTGAGTCATTATTGCTCCCACTTCTCCCTGTTGGCATTAATTTTACTTTAAATTTCATTAAAACTCCCTGTGTGATTATCATTCACGTTTGAGGTCAAATTTATTTTTTATCCAAATGTGACCTTTTCATTTCCATTTTAGAACAACAGCACTGAATATAGTTTTTAATACTGTGCTTATTCAAAAGCTAAAATGTCTTGCAAAGGGACTTTATCAAGATTGACTGTACTAAAAAATAATTAAACCACATTGTGATGGACAGCTGATAATATGGTAACAGAATAGTGTCTCGCAAATATAAAAGTAGTGAGAGTTTGAAATGAACTGTTGGCAAAATATCGTTAGGATTTAGGCACTTCATGAACAATACCAGCCCTTTACCCCACCCACTACTACTGGTAATTGAAATATTGATAACTGGGGAGTTATTTTGAGCATCAAAGGACCCTGAGATCGGTATGTGGTTGTCTGTGGTTCACACTGCCCACTTGTACATCCTGCCAGCTGTGAACAGCTCAGTCTCATTACAGTTCCTAATGTTGCAGAAAATAGGATCTGTTCAGAGTCTTTGTGCAGGGTGGCAAGTAGTAATTCTCAGTCCCTCGGTGTTTCAGTACTGCTTGAACAGGTATATTCTTGCTTGTGACTTAGGCTTTGAAATATATTTAGCAGTGTTATCACTGGTAGCAGTGTTAGTGGAAGTTCTTTGAAGTAATCAATGTGTTTGCAAAAAAAGCATTTGCATATTGCAAATATTTTGTGTTCTAACCTTGAAGACTTTTGAACAAAATGTTTCCTTGAAACATTTTCCAGAAGTGTTTAATGTGCTAAATAAATTTTAATCAGTTCTCCATGCTGAAGTTTGCACTGTGTGTTCACTTAAGTGTTTGAACTTCTTAGTTCAGTTGTCTGTTTGTTTGTGTTTGCTTTCTCCTTGGTATATCCTTTTGATTCCACACAGGAATAGATATTTTAGGTTTGAACAATATATCAAACATAGCTGAAGGACATTTTACAATTCTCCTCCCAATCTGTAGGATATTACATTTTCTGAAATACTGCCTTCCTGAAAAATTGCTGATTTAATACTGTTTGATACTAAAATCTGGAAAACGATGATCCTCATAGTTAAAAACTTGAGGATGAACCTATTTGGAGGTCACTAATAAGAACTGGTGTGACCACTTCCATCTAAAGATATTAAAAATCTTCCTAAGGACTTGTGAGCACCTTTTCAGTAAATAACAACTAATGAGAGAGTTAAGTGTCACCATTAAACCAGACTACATTAATTGGAACTCTTTTTTTCCCCATTGCAGTGGTCATTTGTTGTGGCTACAATCACAGAAATTCCACCAGTTGCCTTTCTTCCCAATTTTGTTGTTCAGAGAAAAGTTCTGAAACCTCTACGAACCCAGACAGGAGGAACAATAATGGTAAGGTGCTCTTGGTCCACTTTTGTCATATTTAAATTTGTTGATCAAACACTGCAAACCTGGAGTTGTGCTGTTTATTAACTCAGATTTTTGAGGCCTGGAGAGGGAGGTGGGGTAGTGCAGAGTCCTGAACATGGGCACAGTTTGCTGTTGTTGGCACCTGCAAGGGAAGGACATCACTGAGTTCATGGTCTGTACTGTGCAGAAGGGACAGTGAGGGGCAGCCTGGGCAAGCAGGGAGAGATGTGGCAGCACCTGGGTAAATACAGAAACTGAGATAGTTTTAAACAACATTCAAGTACAGGTAAATTCTAGGAGTAGGAGGTTTCAAAATTGATACTCTATAGAAGCTTTTTTAAAGCATATATTTAACAAATGACCTTGAAACTGTAGGGGAAGAGATGGGTGGTTTGCTTGTTCTTGGGACTACGTAAATGCTTAAATTTTAAAATATCACCTTGCTCTTGTAAATGATTTTAGTTTATATACTTTTTCTGTTGTAAATACTGCAGAAGCAGCCCAGCTGAGCTCAAGTGAGATTTAGCCTCTTTCATCTGAGCAGAACTCTGTTCTGGGTAAAGGAGGGCTCTGCTCAGAAGAGCTGTGTCAGGGTCACCAGTTAATTTCCCAAGTTAATTTTGCTTGGGAATTGCCGTTAGAGATGTTGAGGAAGTAGGAGGAAAGAAAACAGTGAATAGTTGGAGTCAAAAAAGAGTTACTTAAACCATGTATTGAGGAAAAGATGCCCTTGCAGTTGTAAACTGGGAACTGGTGGGATCTTTGTGCCCTGTTTTTATCAACCCTTGTCTTACTCAGAAGCTCCAGCTTGGTGCTGGGAGATGGGGCCAGTCCCATCTCACTGGGCTGAAACAGCTACGTAAATGGAAGACAAATAATCTCATCTGAAATTATTAATCCTATGGCACAAATAGATCTTTGCCTTTCAGCACCTCTTCCTGAAGGTGGCTGTGACAGTGGATGCAAGTGGAAGGGATTGCAGCCTGTGTTGCTTTTTCTCTGCCTGTTTGAAGCCACTTCTTGCCCCTCTGTCCTGGGGCTTGGCAAGCCTTTGCCAGTGCTGCTGTGCCAGATACAGGAATAGGGTTTATTGCAACTCCTAGATATCACCAGCCTAACTCACCCTAGATATCACCAGCAACTCCTATTTCCCAGCCTAATTCACCCTAGATGTCGAGGGTGAGTTAGGCTGGGAAATGGAAATGTTAAACCAACTTTTTTTAAGGACTATTTAAGGATTTGAATTCTGAAAGAACCTGTGGGGTTCTGAATAAGTCTTTAGATGTATTGGATTATGGTGATAGGCCAGATAACAAAAGTGCTGCCTCCTTTAGTAGGTGTGAACTGGCAAAAGCAGAGATGGGGAGGAGGAGGGAGAAAGAATTTAATACAGTTCAAGGTGCTTAAAAATATTTGGTTGTCACTGAGAGCAAGTCCTGCTGAGCAGGGACCTGCAGAGTGTCCTCTTGTTACAGCTGTGCTGTCACTGTGAGATTGTCACAGGAATGAAGAGAATGGTCTGAGAGAGAGGTTCTTGGGAAGAGTTTAGAGCTTCCTGATGCTCTGCCTTGGATATGTCTTGACAGGAGCTCAGAGTGTGTGAAACCTCTTTCATCCTGGTTGCAGCCAGGCAATACTTTTCAGTAGTTTGGTGATGTTTTTCACTGTGCTTGTGTTATCTTTAACTCCCAGGTGTGTGTTCACCAGTTAGAAGTGTGGTCAGGTAGAGGAGGCACCCACTAATGGGCTGTTTTGTCTCATGGCTCCTGAAACACAGATGCCACTCCTGGACACTTTGGGATTCCTCTTGAGGCCATGTGCTGTTATTTGTACCTTTTTTTTTTTCATTATGGGGAAATAAGTGTGTACTTCAAAAGCGATTTTGATTCATCAGACAATAAAATTTGTACAGTACAAGTCAGAAGTGCAATTTTCTGCTATTCCTGGTGGGCCTGTTTATTACAAAAATTCCTGTTGAGTTTCTCTACTTTTTAATGATATTTTAGCAATATGGGAAGATTGGGTTTTGGTGAGGAATCCGTGGGAAGTGTGATAAATCGCAGATAATGTGTTCTCCCTGGGACTTAATGGGTTTTATAGTTCAGAAACTGCAATCTTTCCCCAAGATCTAATTTGTGTAAGTTGGCATGATCATAGCAGGATCATGTTTGCCATCCCAATAGTTGTCCTAGTACTGAATTAAAACAGTTCAAATGTCAATATTGATTATAAAGACTTCATAACTGTCCAGACTTCATTTTGTATATGAAGCATAGTTTTTTTCTTTCCATGGCTATGGACAAAAAATAATCTATTTTTATATGTTTTCTCTCTTTTTTTTTAATTTTTACTGTTAAATAATAATATCTTCATTATCATTAACAGAGCAGCTAAGGAATGCTGCACTTATACACTTGTTTGACTGTTTCTGGCCAAAATAATAAGGATTTTCAGTTAAAATTCCATTATTTAAGCCTTGTGTATCTCTTCTCTGTAAATACTTTCCCTTCCCTGAATGTCATTTGAGTTCAAAGGAGAGACACAGGTGGTTTTCCTGTACTGGAGGGGAAAAGATCAATAATATTCTATACCCTGCATGTTCTATCATTTAAAAAATACAAGAAGTCCCAGGACACTTCATACTGGAGCACTTGTCTGGCCCCATTCCCAGCTGGAACTGTGGGGTTTTTATGTCTGTTTCCAGGATTTTGAGCTTACATTCCTCTGTCTGTACATGAACAGGAAGGACATCAGGAGCTTCTTCCTCTTTTTTTACTCTTCCCAGCACTGCACTTTGCCTTTTCCAGCTGCCAGAGAAGGAAATGCAGATGACATAGCAAATATTCTTTCAGCTCCTTGTGCTGAGGGTGGTTTTGTAAGGGCTGTACTCAGGGATCTGGTTCAGAATGACCTCCAGTGGCAAAAGATCTGAAAATTCCACAGGCATGTTGGAATGCCAGCAGTGATTTGGGGTGGGAGCAGACATTAACTGTTGCCTCATTCATTAGTGGAATTCCAACTGTAATTTTTTTTTTTAAGGCAGGAAAACTTGCTGTGGATAGAGGCTGGGCCATCAATGTGGGTGAGTACAAATTCAGTGGTACCTTAAATTGTGTGTTAAAAGCATCTGACTGTGATTTACATCTCTTTGCAAAGCACATCAATGTTTTTGGTAGGTGGCTTTTCTTTAGTATGTGACTTTTCACCCCTTCACCATTTTCCTGTTCAGGGGGTGGTTTTCATCACTGCTCCAGTGACAAAGGGGGAGGATTTTGTGCATATGCTGACATCACACTGGCTATCAAGGTAAGAGCTACTCTTAAACCATTGTTTTCTGCTGTTTGTGCAAATGGAGGAGAAATCCACATAAATTCCTACGAACTAATTTACATCCTAATTGGAGAAAATGAAGCAATCTCCAGATGGGCAGGAGTAGGAATATGCAGTGTTGTAAAGTGGAAGGGAAGAGCTGCAGGGGTCAGAATTATCAATGTAAATGTGCACCACTATAATTGCATTGATAATGTTGTCTTGCAAAAACCACTCCAGTCAAACCAGATGGATTTCTAATATCCTCAGTGAGAATTCTCCTGGTCTGGCAGGTGAACCTGGACATTCCACATTGGTTTCAGTGGTTACAGGCAAGACAAATGCAGAGACCAAAATCCCCTCTCTGAATCAAGCTGCACCATCCAGGGCTCAGACTGGTTCAGATTCATGAATAAAAATGTGAATGACTCCAAAATAGTCACCAAATGGGAATGAATACATTTGGTATTTAGATGTTGAATGGCTGAAGTAAGAGCCTTCTGCAATTAGGGCTTATTTTTATCAAATGAGCTGTGGTATATTTGTATACGAGAATATTTATAAAGTATCAGTAATAATCAAACATTAAAGAGCTCTAATGATGGCAGCACACCATGTGACATAACATCCTAATTTCTGTATGTGGTAATTTGCAGAAAAGTAATCCACAGTGTTCTTTTTCCACCTACCATTAAAATACAGATTGAGAAATTATAATGGGTGCCAGTTTGTACAAAATCTTTGGGTTTTACCATGTCTATATTAAAGACAGTAACTTAGCAAAGTTAAGACTCGAAGAAGTAAAAACCATTTTTTTCTTCCCAGACAGAATAAGAAATGAATTCTGTCACTAAAAGTGGCTCTAAGTCATGCAGTTCTTAGAGCAGCTTTTCCTAACCAGTGAATTTTAGGCTGTTGCAGTTGGATGCTGTCACTGGTTCCACTCCAGCCTCTGGCAGCACCAATGCCACCATCAGCTCTGCCATCCCTGGGTGGGCCTGGCCTCTCTGTTTTATCTGGTGGAAATACATGGGGTTTTTATTTTAACAAAAGTTACCTTTTAATGTCAAATAATGAGAAGTTGTAATTAAATGTATGAGAATCATGTTTAGTTTTATTTGGTGACTGAAACAAACAGATGTGCCCTACATTCAAATTACAGCAGTCGTGTACTGTGCAATCTTCGAGCCTCCAGTTCAGTCTGTCTCCTAACTTCATCAATTTCTCCATGTTTTTCCTTGCTTATATATCCAGTTCTTATTTGAGAGAGTACAAGGAGTGTCCAGAGCCACAATTATTGATCTGGATGCCCATCAGGTGAGTAGTTTACCTGTATTCAGTGCTGCAGATGTTTTGCTTGAAATACAAATGTGCGATAAATACCTTTTTTGAACACAACTATAAAATCATAGAATGCAAAGTTAATCAGAGATGATGAAAACTGTGGAGAGTTGATTCTTCAATCATTTTATGGTCCAAAAGGCTCTTAAGCTAGTTTAGTAAAATTAACCTGAGTTGCAGCTCCATCATGTGGCTGCATGTAAAAGTCTTGCTGCGTTGCACTCGTGGTCTCCGGGGTGAGAAACAAGGATCTCTCCAGACACAATCCCAGCTAATTCCGAACGCCTGGTCACTGCAGCAGCCTCTGCAGGGGAGGGATTTGACCTTCAGTGGTTTCATTTTAAGCCTGGCTTCAGGCTAATGAAGTAAAGGATCCATCCCTCTTCACTTGGTAAAGTGATTTACTGTGGTACTGAGATGAAATCTCAGCTTTGGTGGGATTTGCAAAATAAATCTTGGAAGGACGGAAATGGTATTTTTAGAAAAGCAGTTAATGCACCAAAGCGATGTCCAACCTGAGGCATTTCAGGTGATTTATTATGTGTAAAGAAACCATTTTTACACAGTTCATGGCACTGAGGAAGCCTAATGGCTGCAAGTTTTTCATCTTCTCTCGTTTCTCTTATCTGTGTCCTAAAATTACCATGATAGCAGGACATAGATTATGCAGTAGAAAGATGTTTTGTGTTTGTGGTTCTCTTCAGCCTCTCTGTCAGGGTATGGATTTGTTTTGTGCTATATGTTTGGTTTGGTTTTGAGAAATTCTTGGAATGTATTTTGGTTTTCAGATGTGCTGGTAGTCTCAGTGTGCACATTAAATCACCTCCTTTCCCTTCTTTGGGGGATGAGAGGTGTCTGAAGTAGCTCAGCAGATCCTGTTTAAGGATGCAGGTATTCTCATCTTGTGACTCTTCCAATTCTTAGTGCAGTGGTGAATTTCACCTTTCATAAGGAAATGGTTCCCCCAGAGGCTTTCATATTCCTCGGCTTGTGTGCATGAACAGTTTATTTGGGGACCAAAGGTGCTGAAGAAATAAACAGAGTTGCCACTTTTTAGCATGAAAACTGAATTACAGCAGATATATCTATGGAAGTGTCTGGATCTGTAGTTTAAGTGAAATTCTGGGGGATAGGAGCTGTGGTCCTGTATGATACACTGATTGAAACAAAATTATCTTAGTGATTGCTGTGGTAAAATGATTTTTTATTAGTGAGAAAAGTCTAAGTGAGGGCCAAAAGAATAGTATTTAAATTCAGAAATGGGGAGGGGGAGCTATTCCAAATCTGAGTTTTCCCTTGAACGTCCCTCTTTACAACCAGTACAATTTTTTTGTAGGGAATTTCTGGTGTTAAAACTCTTGGGTTGTTGGTGTTTGTAGTTTTTCTGGGGATTACTTATCTCACCGAGGCTTGAGTTATCAGGTTAGCTGTAGTCTGCTGTATTTATTCATTAATTCTTACATAAGAATACTCAGTATCTCTGCAGCAGTTGAAAGTGGCTTTTTCTTGCACAGTTGGAAGATGGTAGATCTGTTTGGTGGTCACAGTCGCTTTTGTGATGCTGTTGAGGACAATTAGCTTCTGGTTTGTGTTTATTTTCTTACATGTTTAATGAGATCTATGCTAATTACCTTCACAGAGAGACAAGGACTTTGTTTGTGGTAATACCTGCAGTCCTCAGACTGATCCTGTCAAACCCCTCAAAACTCCACACCTCAGAATAACCTCCAGGACTCTAAATAAGAGAATGACACAGGAGTTCTGAATATTAGAGCTTTTGTAGTGTTAATTACTCTAGAATTTGCAGTATATTTAATTCTGTGTTGGCATGCTAGGAATAGCTAACTGTAAATTTCCTTCAGGGAAATGGCCATGAGAGGGACTTTATGGATGATCCTCGTGTTTATATTATGGATGCATACAATAGATATATTTATCCAGGGGATGGTTTTGCTAAACGTGAGTATAATTGAACTTCATCTTCCCAAATGTACCAGACCTACTGTGTTGTTACATAACTTCTTTATTTACTATTAAGTTTCCATGCAACAACGTCACCTACTTTTTTTTTTTAATTTTTTTTTATTTCACATCCTTTTCACTGCTCACTGTGATATATCCCAATAGTGTTAATGCTGTAGTGTTTTCCCTCACTTCAGGAATGCCTTTCTGGAGTGCAGGGTGTGGGGAGGTGTTCAGTGGATGTTGTTTGCAGTCCATTCCAAAGCTGGTGCCAGGCTTGGAGCAGTGAGTTCAATAATCCTGTGATTTGAAAGGACTTGTTAGAACTTCATCTTCCCCTTACATGAGATTTATGAGAGACCTCACTGAGGATTAGCTGTTACTGTGTAAAAAGGTTTCATGTTCTTTTGGAAGTGAAGTTATAACATATTTGGGTGTTGCCTTGCTGGTAGAATTTGTTTGATAAGCTTGTAGGAAACAAGCTGCATCTGAATGTGACACAAGGTGGGAAGCAAAGCAAGTCCTGGAACAGAACCATAGAATTTAAAGTTGGAAAAGCCCTCTGAGGTCAAGTGCAGCCATCTCTCCAGCACTGCCACCACTGACCAGTGTCCCCAAATGCCACATCCACACTGTTAAATCCCTGCAGGGATGGGGACTTCTCCCTTCCCTGTCATAGCCATGCTTGATTTGCTTTGGTTGAGGTTTGTTTATTCCTGCTGTGATGTGTCTGTTGTGTCTTGTGACCTGCCACAATTAATTAGTGGGGCTTTGATAATGGTTAAATTGGAATGCAAAAGCCCCAAGTTTATTTGATCTTTGATTCTGTTACACTGTCATTTATCAGAGGCTTAATTTGTTCACTGAGTCAGGGGTTGCTGGGGGAGCTGTTCTGCTGTTGGATTCCTTCAGTGATGCTGTCGTTCTGAAAAACCTACTTCATTTGGATTCTTGACAAGAATTAGTTGCAGTGCATTGCACTGCTGTCTTTTGACTAGTGAAGATACTAAGAATCGTAGTATTTCAAGGTTTTACAGTAAAAAATGACCATTTAAAGCACACCATGTCTGGAGGCAGACAAATTGCAAGCAAACGTGGGGGGTTTTTCCCCCCAAGAAAAGCATCCCTTTATTCATATATCACATGGCAACATTAGAACAGATGGATTAAGACCAAAAGAGAGTCAGTCCTTGCTAGCAAATCTGAACCACTGAGCTGCAGTACCCCACCGAACACCAGCATTTCCTTGCTGCAGATGAAGGATGAGGTGCACAAGGCTGGGCCAGAGCCATGTGAATATGTAGTTCCTTGCAGTTGGCATAAGAATGTCTAAATAGGATTTTTTGTGGGTAAATCCCTTAAACCCTTCCTGCTAGGTGACCAGGGAGAGATGGGATCACAGAGAGAATCTCTTTGAAGAGGGGCAGAGGCTTGAACATGAGAGTTTGAATCCTTAGGGTAAACTCCAACTGATCACTGTGTCCTTGGACTTCCTGCCCATTTTTCCCATGTTTTATTGCAGGAGCCTCATGTGCACATTTTTTGCCCCATGCACTTCATGAGGGAAGGGAAAAAAGGAGCAGCTCACCTTGGCAGTGCTAAGCCATAAACATATTGAGTCCCTAGGGGGAAGCAGTGTGGAATTACACAAGCTTGGGAGGAGAAAGGACGGATGAGGAGTAGGACTGGTTCACTGAAGGGTGAGCAGGAAAAGCTGAAACTCTGAGTTCAGGCCTTAGAAAGCCTCACTCTTGGTTTGAGTGCAGTTTTACAGAGCTGTAGAAGGTCCTTCACTAATCACAAGGAGCACATGCAAAGGCTGTGCTCATGGCACCCTACAGCCTGTCCCTCTGTCCCTCAGTGCTCCCAGATCTGGATCAGAACTGATCCCTGCAGTTCCTTGTGTGTGATGAGGGCAAGAGGCCAGTGAAGGCACACAATCCTATTCATGATCTCTCAACTTGCTGATGGTTTCATCACAGCAATCCCTGTCTGTCCCCAGGCAGTGTGTTCCCTCCTCCACAGCTCCATCCACCCAGCAGATTCCTTACCCTCAGGAGGCTCCCGTGCTGTTCACAGCTGTGCAGACTTCCAGGAACATTCCTACAACAATAGGAAAAGAATTCAGGAGAACAGCATAAAGAAACAAAAACCTTTCAAACTAATGCTGATGCAGTGTAAAATAACGGGTTGAAAAAGAAAAGCCCAACTGATGCTGAACAAGGATAGGAAGCAGAACAAAAGGCAGCAATCACAAGAGTCATTAAGTGTTATTCTGTGTTGGGTGCATTCTTGCACACTTGGTGGGGGCTGGATCCATGTTTAAGATGTGAGACTCCACATCATTCAGTTGGAGGCAGAGGATGTGGTGAGGCAGAAGTCATCCCTTGGAACAGCTCTGGCAGGGCTTTGGCTAATTCTGAGGTAGAGTCACACATCCCTCCATGAAAGCACCCAAAACTTGGCTGCATAACCTTGGGTTTCTTTCCTTTACCTTCTCAGCCTTCATTTTCTACTTCTGTTGCTTTATTAGAAGCATTAGAAATAATTTGATTTAAATTAAGAATTGATATTTGCTCTTCTGGTAGGATTACAGGGTAAGAACATTAAATTGAAAATGCTTGGGGCAAAGCTGAATCTTGTTATACATTCATAAAGCAGTTCACATAAATTCATGATCCCTTGCTGTGAAGTTTTGAGTGTTGTGATAAAAATAAAACATCTTCATAATTTCCCAGTGATATTTATCTGTTTTTCCCCCAGCTGTTTCCTCTGCAATAGCAGTTCAGTGTTTTCTTTGCCTTATGCTTTATTTAGGTTACTTTTAAGTTAATAATTTTCTTTATGATTTCTCTGCTGATTGGTAACTGGACTTGTAGATCAGCTGTTTTTCAATAACACTTTCCATTTGCATCTCAGATTATTTTTTTTGCCCTGCATCTAATTTTCTCTCTTCAATGGAATTTTTTCAAGGTCATTGTGCTTTACATTTGCTGGGAAAACAAGCAGTTGAATCATTTTCTTTAATTCAACTTTCTGTGAAAATGCAATGTATTGAGAGAGCTTCCAGAAATGTAATTTTTTTTTCGCTTGCTTCCCTAAACTATGCATTTTCTTCCAAAGCAATGCTTTGTTTATTGAGCAGTGCTTGGTTTGTTTTCCCTCAGGCGCCATAAAACGCAAAGTGGAACTGGAGTGGGGCACAGAGGACAGCGAGTACCTGCAGAAGGTGCACACCCACGTGGAAGGAGCCCTGAATGAGTTCAAGCCTGACATCGTTGTTTATAACGCTGGCACTGACATCCTGGATGGGGATCCCTTGGGAGGCCTGGCCATTTCCCCCCAGGTGTGTGTGATCCTGAGCAGCACAGCCTCCTCCCTGGCACAGACACACACATCCATCTCCCTTGCTTTTTCACCCTTCTCTTCCTTCTTTTGTCTCCCTGACTCTAAAGATTTCAGTTCTTCTGGTGCCTGTTCCAGTATCATTCATCCTCTCTCTAAAATACTCTCATTTCTAACACCCAAACAGCAACCAGAGAGATATGGATGTTTTTACACTTCACCTGACTCCTATTTTCCCTGCTTGGTTTGTTCTTTGTTTCTTTTTTCCCATCACATGACCCATTTTGCAATGTATTTCTTTTCTCACCTGCCCCCAGTGTGTCTCTCACACTTAATTTCCTCTGTAGCACTCCCAGGTGTTTTAAACTACCCTTGTATTCTAACAATTTTGTGCAGCCTGGTTGTGTATTCTTAGCAAATGAACAGTTATTTTCCTTTTCTTGGTCCTTTTCTTTAGGTTTTATTTACTTTCCCCAGTTTGGTACCAGATTCAAATTTTGGTTTAATATGTAAAGCTTCATAGAAGTCTTCACCTTTCTGCTTTTCTTAAAATAAACAAAAACTTAGAGTCCTCTTATTTCCTTCATGGGTTTTAGTGATTCCTTCTCTGACAGTTCCTCCCTGCTGTCTCTCTCCTGTTTCACATTTAGATCCCTTTAATGGCCATCAGATCAATACCAAAAAGTGCTTGTTTGATCTGTGAGCTCTCAGATTCCCCTTGTTGAGCCACCACTTGATCTGTTCAGTTTTCATTCTGTTTAGTTCTCTTGCATGAAGGAAGAGCTGAGGGTCTTGGATTTACTTGGTTGGGACCTTGGAGAGGAGATGGCCCGAGGTGTGAGGTGTGGTTTGGTGAAGCAAGAGCCCCCTGGAGAGCAGTGGCCACCAAGGGAAGTGGGGGATACTTTGAGATTTGCCTTTTAAAAAAAATTCAAATTTCTGCCCTTGGAGAAGGAGCAGTGGTTAACTGCCAAGAAGAATGAGTTGCTGTAGCTTGCTGGGACTGTGCAGACAGAGAATGTAAGGATGGGGTGTTGCACTTGGACTCGAAAAGAACACACAGACACCTGTTCAGGGAGAGAAGCAGAAAAAGAGAGAGGCCGAGAAGACCTCGGACTTTATTCTATATCTTCTTAATAATCACCTTGGATTGGAGGGTGAGGTTTACACCCCTCAACCACACTGGTCAAAGGAAAGTCCATCAAACATCTCCACCCAGGAGAAAAGAATGCAAACAACAGAACAAAGTTACAAAAACATAACGATGTTTACAAAACAGTGCGTGAGAAACTCTTCTACAGAAATGAAAACATCGAAGAACTGCAAAACTCAGGGTGACAGATGGGGGAAGGTGAAGCAGCTTCCCTGGCCACGAGGAGAGGGAAAGGCACAGGGTGCCCTTCTCTGCACAGCTGGAGGGAGCCCAGGCTCTTGGTGTCTGCACTGAGGGCAGGGTCCTTGTCTCTGCTGTTCTGGTGTGAAGGCTTGAAATCCCAGTGCTGGAAAGGCATTGTGCCCAGAGAGTCCCTGTCTTCAAAGTTCCTTAGTCCAGTCTTCAGTCCTACTCCTGAAGATGTCATTTATATTTTAAGCTCCTGCTGCAGTGTGAGTTCTGCTCAGAATTAGGCTCCTCAGAGTGCTCTGAGTGATGGTTTCCCGGTGCTTGAGGCTGTAGAAAAGCCTGTGGTGCATCAGCTGAGCGCCTCTTCCCTTTGTTTGGAAGTGGGAACTGTGCCAGGCTGTTGTTTTCCACAGAAATGTGGGAATAAGCCCATGTTTTCCCCTCAGTTCCTCCAGGCTCCCACTGGAGCTGCTGGAGCAGTGATGCTCCTGGGAGCAGTGGTTGCTTCCAGTTCTGGTGTGGGATAATAGTGATGCATCCCCTGATGGCTCCCCAGGGCCCTCCAGCTCCTTCTGTAATTGTGTTGCTTCCTTTAAGGATCTGTTTCTAATATAATTCTTCAGTTTCCTTTGTCTTACTGTGCATTTGTTATTCCTGGTTCTTTCACAGGGCTGTGTCAGACTGTGCGCTGAACAATACTCTCGTATGGTTTTACAAGATGCTTTTTTTCTGCTACGTTTGTATTTTACTCTTTACCATCTGTTTGTGGTCTGATTAATGGCAGGGTGTTATTTCTTGATTTCTTCCACTCTTCCTTTTAACCAGCCTGAGCAGTGCATGATCATTTTGAAACACTTTTGCTGCTGCTTGCTTAATTTTTTGTATTTGATTGCACTGTGATGCCTTTTCCCTTCTCCAGCTTTGCAGTTATTTAAGTTTTGAACTGTCCATTGTGAGCTGTTGTCAGCTGTGTTGCTGGGTTTTTGGGTTTTGGGGGGTTTTTTTGAGGAGTTGTAATGAGTTACATGTATCTGGAACTCTGCTTTTACAAAAGTAGATTTTAATTCTGTTCTCAATTATTCCTGAAGTATTTTTCACCCTCGTGCTTATTTGAAACCCAGAAGACTCACACTCTGCTCTTGTCTGGGTTCAGTGACAGTGCAGCACCTCTTGGTCAGCAGTCCTTGTTATTTTTTAGTTCCACACCCTTCTCTTAGTAAGAAATTACTTAGAATTTATTTTCTTTTTATGGATTTACCATTGCTTGCAACTCCCCCTTCAGCCACAGATTCTTCTAGCATCA
The DNA here is from genome assembly GCA_013398115.1 of Falcunculus frontatus. Lineage (NCBI taxonomy): Eukaryota > Metazoa > Chordata > Aves > Passeriformes > Falcunculus > Falcunculus frontatus. The sequence continues at coordinate 13,703 of VZRV01001887.1, read as the reverse complement.
ACTACAGGCTCTTATTATAAAAGAAACTGGTACTTAAGATTCAGCCAGTGATTGTGAATGTGTAAAATGTGATTTGAATTTTGGGGTGTTCTGTAGGACTGTGAAATTTTGATCAAGTTAAACTTTTGAGAGAGGGTGCTGTGCAAGCTGAGCACAAACTAAAGCACTTTGAATCCAGACAGTCTTTCCTAGTCTGAATTCCTCACCTGGGAAATAGGGTGAACACTTCTAAAATTTGAAGTCAGTTTAGATTTTATGGCCTTTGAGCACGAATTCTTGTAGGAATTTGTACTAAAGACTTCTATCTGCTGTGTCCTCTAAAACAAGTCAAGGATATTTGATTTGCTGGGGTTTTTGGGGGGGTGATGTGGTTGGGTTTTTTTAATGATTTTGAATGGAAACCAGCTAACAGAACTTCCAAATGAATTTTTAATTGCTTCTGTAAACTGTAAGGCTTAAACACTTAGCAAGCATCCAATACTCTAAATCCATAAAGCACAGGTTAGGACTGAAGCATCATGTTGCTATCCCTGATGTTTTCCTGTGTGACTGTGGTGACCTTGCAGGGCATTGTGAAGAGAGACGAGGTGGTGTTCAGGGCTGCCAGGAGCCGCAGGATCCCCATCCTGATGGTGACATCCGGGGGGTACCAGAAGAGGACGGCGCGGATCATCGCCGACTCCATCCTCAACCTGCACGGCCTGGGGCTGCTGGACAAGGAGCGGGCAGCCTGTGGAGTCGGGAGTTCCAGCGTGGATCAGATGATCAGAGACTCTGCTAAGGACTTCAGCAACTTGTCCCTGCAGTGACAGGTCACTGAATGTCAGTCAAATAACCCAGAGACAATACAGAGCAACTGTGTCTAACTCCTGAGTTTGTCTTGGGCTAAGGCAACACATCGTTTTAAGCTAATTGAGATATGCACTCAAGGGTACTGTCTTTGTGTCTAATATTGCTGTAGAAAGCTTAATTTGCTTCTCTGATTGGTGTGGGGGGTCTGTTATGTTGGAAGAACTATGCAGTTGGTATCCAAAGACTGTCCCAGACCTGCTTCGGATGGTGCAGCGTGGGGTGAGGTGGGAGAAATATGGACTAAAGCTACTGTTCTGTGGGGTTTTTTAACTACTGCTTTTTATTTATTGCTTTTTAAATTGAAATACTGTTCTAAAAGGAGTTCTGTGCAGACTTCAGCTGTCAGTTTAACACTAAAGGGAAGTGCAATACTGTAAAAGCCAGGGCAGGTTTATGGCTTTGAAGCCATAGACAGTTAGAAGGAATGTTTGTAAATTCATAGTTTATTCCTGTTGTTGATAATGACTTAAATCTTGCTCCTAAGCACCTTGTGAAATAGAATATGAAACACCTTTGGTTCCATGTGCAAATGAGCCATAAGGGCTCACCATTACCAGGCTGGTGTTCCAGATGAGCTCTGCATGTGACAGGCAATAGTTCCTAGGTATTGCAACTCACAGATAGAGAAACTACAGTCAAATGAAAGCTGATCTTAGAGTTCTGAGCAACCTTGCAGAAAAAAACTATGTAGAAATACAGGCTGTCTCCTTATTGCCAGCTTGCCATGTCTAAACCAGTGAGGAGTACATTTAAATCATTCTTCCCCTATCAGTGCTGTGTTTTTCACTTGCTCAGAGAGCAATGGTACTTGTAGTTGCAGTCATATTGGTAAGCAAATCCTTCATTATTACTGTTCATTGAGGAATACAGTGACATTTCTACATTAGGGTGATGTGATAACTTCATATGGAGCTTCTAGGAGGATTTGGGAACAAAATAGTGTATTCAAAGCAAATTCAATTGCACTACCTGTGAAGTTTGGCTTTGTTCGAGTTGGTATATTTTGCATTAGGTACTGTTTGTAGCAGTGGGTTGTAAATGTACTAAACTGTATATTTTGCAAGAGCTTTTATAACTCCCAAGTATTCACTGATTTGTACTACAGTTCTATGTCGTGTTTAGGTTGGAGCCGTCCTGTGAGGGAGCACCAGGATTTTCCCTGCAGTAGAGTTGTTGTGTAAGCTATTTAAGGAATGTTTAATTCTAATTATAATACTTACCTCATTTAGTGTTCATGTTTAGATCATGGGGCTTGTCGGTTGTAGGAATTGCACAATTGCTATAAATATCTGCTTTAAACCACATCTGACCTATTGCACTAAGCTTGAGTTGCTACACTGGGATTAAAGAGCACTTTTAAATTTCTTACTTGAAGGACCATCAGAGTACGACTAATGTTGAGATTTATTTTTTCTATACTGTCTGACGTTACTGAAAGATGTTATTCTTTCATATAATTTTTATAAAATTCTAGATTACATTTCTATGAATTAAACCCCCCATCATAGCACCATATGGTCTTTCCCCAAACATTTGCTGTTTGTGTTAACATGTTTCTATAATTTCCCCTCGGTGGAGATTAAAATGACGTTGAACAATGCTGACTGACTTCTTGTCACTTCACATGGATCTTGGCTGTCAAAAAGTTTGACTGGAACAGTTTCTTGAAAAGACAAGGAGATGTATTTTTCATACTTAAAATGTGGCTGAAACTACAGTGAGTCTCAAGGGTGAGTAGTATAAGGTTTGTCAGCAGCTTCTCTAGGAGTTCAGTGGTGACTCCTTAAAGAGAGCTCGCAAGTTTTGTGTCCAAATACTTTTTAAGATGTCGTTATAAGGGGTTAAAAGCACTTCCTAATTCCAAGTTCTGCTTCATTACCTACACTGTAAGTCCTAATCTAAGTATTTTAGTATTACAGGTGTTAAACTGGTAACTGAGCTTCTGATAAGGCTGCAGTAGTTTTAGAGGCTCTTTATAAATCAGTGTCTTTTCAGAGAGCTGAATGTTTGCAGCAGAAGCTGCTGCCTCTCAGACTCACCCGTGAAATTTCTGGTAAGCAGCAGACACACTGACTGCATTTCAGTGTTCAGTGTAAAGTTACAATTGGAAAACACACCACTCCTTCATATTTTCAAAAACGTGGTGCCTTAATACAGAAAAGGAAGAATACTCTCTGTGGAATTTTGTCTTTGAAAGTTCCTGTATCTTAGCAGATACATGGTATTCTGTGCTTTAATTGGGTTCCTCTGCTGCAATAATCTGTTAGATGAATAAATCAGTGCACAATGCTTCCAAAAGATGCAATTATTAATCATGAGCTGTTTATAAATGGACTGTAAATATGGCTGGTCATGTAAATTATCATAAAAATTATACAGAAGAGAGAGACATGGCAGGGGCTGAGGAGTTGGAGTCTGACAGCTGGAGAGGGTTTGAATTACCAATAAATAAGTCATGGAGAGGGAGGCTGCAAATCTTAGAAAATATTTTTCTTTTTTGCCAGAGGTTTCCAGAAGAAAATTGGTTTGACCTATATAAAAAAGATACACATTTCACCAAACTGTTTGAGTGTTAAAAGCCATTTCATCTGTTTACATTCGCTTTGAGTATTTTTTTCTTGAACTGCAGAGCTGTGCAGCAGATGACCAAGATGCACAATTCTCTGTGTTTCTTTACAAACATAAGCAGAGGTAGTGAAACTCTGGGTTTGACTGTGTGGGAGTTAAAGAGGGAGCTGTTGGTATCTCTGTGTATACACCTGTTTATTCTGCACTGCATGGTGATGGTTTAACAGCTTTCTCCTGCCACCAGGGATTGGATTAACTCCTCCTTGCAGAGAGAGGCTGGTGAGGAAACTCTTGAGCTTTTTGCCACCAAATAACCTGGACCCAGCATTCCCAGGCCAGGTTACAGCTGGAAGTCCTTAACGTGTAAGCAGAGCACCGAATTTAGAGAATCCAGGTGAGTTCCTCCTTCAGGTTTCATGAGCTTGCCTTGCTTTTTGCCAGTTCAAGGCAAACAATAGCCTTCGTTGTCCTGAAGATAAAATCTGGGAGAGAAGGTGTCTGATAGGGATAAGGCTCCTAATGAAGCATGTGGTGGTTGAGTTGTCAGCTAATTATCTTTTCCATCTGTTACCTAATAGAATTCTGCAACACTGGGATTTAAGGTTTGTCAAATTTTGCTGTCTTTCACTCTAAACCTGGACACATCTGCCAAGGCCAACAATGAAATGAGCACATTAAGATAATAAGTCTCCAGTGAACAACCCAAGTTATTTATATTGGATGAACAAGGCTGCAAGTAGAACTGGGGTGTCTTTTGGGTTGCTGGAGCTGGGAGTGCTTTAAGAGTTGAATACTTTCAAATTCAGCTTTAGTTGTGGGAACATTTGAGGCTGAGACGTGAAAGAATGCAGACCTTTCAAAATATGGTATGTGAGAAAAATGTATGATTTAGTGTTTCCATTTCCATAGAGGAAATAACAATTCTCTGCTTGAACCAAATGATAAATTTCCTTTAAACCCAGTCATATGATGATCAGGGAAATAAATTCCCTCTCAACCTTTGTCAAAGCAGCTGAGGGCAAAGTTGGGTGTTTTAAAGCCACCTGCTGTGTACAGGACATGGTTCCATTAGTCACTGAGTGGAGGATTGCACTTTTCCTCTTTATAAAGGCTTTTTGAACAGGTTTAGAATAAGAGAAGCGTTTGTCAAATTTATAAAGAAATTATCAGAATCTGAATTGGGTTTGTGGTCACTGCAGTGTCAGACCAATTGTAAACATGACTCAGTCTTGGAGAAACCCACACTTTCCTTCAGCAGAGACTTGAGGTGCAGTGTCATCAGTGTTTCTGCTTTTGAGCTGTTTGAGGCTGTATGGTTTTTGGAATCACAGAGACTCAGTTACATCGTGTTGAAGCAGATGTACAATTTCCAGTGACACACTTAAAACCTGCTCCCACCAAAGTGTTCCTTGTTCCTCAGCTCCATGGGGTGATCTGTGTGTGGTGAGAGTCAGAAATGTCTTTCTGTGGGCCATGGCAGGGGCAGGCAGAAGTTTCTAGGATGATCCTGTCAGGAATGTGCAATCCTGGGTTGGCATCACCTCATAACACAGTGCAGGTTTATTGGACAGGTACAGTAATGTAAGAGATGTGTATTAAAATGAGGTCATTTAAAATTTTATTGCATTTACAACAGATTAAATGCTCTGCAATGAACAACCCACAAGTGCTCCGTTTAACAAGCCTTGAGCTACTGTGTAAATCCTTCCACGAGCCCTTTCTTGGTCCATCTCATTATGCAACATAATTGTGTGGCCAGGCTTGTTTCCAGGAAATCTCCTCTCTGGCCCTGTGGCAATCTTACCATCATCATGCTCTCCCTGCAGGGAAGAGTGAAAAAACACGGCAGGAGGAAAGATGACCAGTGTTTACAAGCAGCTGATGGGAATCCCAGCTGCTTTGGTGGGTTGCATAACCTTGGAGTGGGAAATGCAGTGCCCCAAAGAGAAGGCGATGCCAGCGAGCCTCTGTGGGAATGCTGTCAGATGAAGTGCTGGCATCTGTGTGCGTGGTCACATTTAAACCCTCCAGTCTGGCTTTGCTGAGTCCCTTGCTTATGCAGAAGGGCCTAGTGGGTTTATATTGTAATTGGAGTAAATATCTCTTGAATGCGTGTTGAATCTGGAAGTCTGATTTGGCTCAATTAAAATGTGATTAGGTTTTCTGTCTCCATTGTAGAGGTTGTGAGTGCTCTGGAGAACCGTTTAATGTTGAAGGCTGGCCGGCCACTTTTGGCTGAAATGCAGCTCCAAATATGCAATGCTCTGAGAAATTCCAGGACTCCCACTAGGTCAAAAAATTTTCTCTCAACTCTAGCATTTCATCAAGTTTCCTAGTAACGTGTCTCCATGTATCACAATCCTTATTGCTTGGAAAGCCACCAACTTTGCAATGAGCCGAGAGGTTTTGTTACATGTGCTGGATGACATTCTCTTAGTAGAGAGGTCTGATTAAAACAATTTCCATCCCTTCTGGTTTCAGACAGCATTTGTGTTACATGCTCTTGTTTTACTGTTGCACGTGCTTTGGGTGAGATTAATTTAGTTACATTGAGTATTTATCTAATTTTCTTAATTACAGTGGTTTTTATCAACATAACCTGGGATAATATGTCCGGGATCCAGCCACTTAAATCTGGGCTGAAGCAGAAATGAGCTGTACTTTCAGAAGTGTACTTGGCATAAATCAAAACACTGTGGACAGGAGATGTTAGAAATCTCTGAGCTAGTCATGTTGTTGTGACCATGCTGTTTGGGACTCGATGATAACGGCTCACTTCAGTACAGCAAACCTTTGGAAGAAATCTGTGAAGCTGGTCTTATTATGGACTATCACTTTTCTGGGGAAAATACAGAAAGGTTTATTTATCCAAGGTAAGATCCGCAGTGCACCTGTGCTCTGGTCTGAAACTGGCTGACAGCACAGCTGAAGTCTCATACAGACCTTTCTTGGCTTTGGTACTTTTCATTAAGTTGTTCAGAGATAGTCCAATAAATTGTTTAATGAATTATTTTCGGCTGAAAGAACAGTGTGATTTGCATGTGGAATCAGAAAACTCTTCCCTTATTTACCAGCCCAAAGACTTTGATAATACAGCAGTTTTATAGTAAAAAAGGGCACTAATGTTCCATGGAGCCTCAGTGTACTCAGTATTTACGACTCTATGATGTGCTGCATCCCCTAGACTCCACTTTCTCTAGATGAGCACGATTTGAGCTGATTTCAGCAGTCTTCACAGTGAGTAGCTTGATGTTCTTTTATTTCAAGAGAATCTTGGGAAGCAGAGTTAGAACATTCCATGTTACTGCCTCCCAGCAGCTTCTCCATGTGGTGAGGACGTGTCCGTGCCTCTCCTGTCCCTGCAGCAAGGCTCTGCTGACACTGACAGGTCTCTGTGGCCTCGTGGCTTCTTAGAGAAAGAAAAGGTCCCAACCTTGCACGTGCGGCATCAGAACGTGGTGGCTGGGACCCAAATTTCTGAACGTATTTGGGCACTCTGGGCTTGTTTAGCGCATGTTAAGCACCTCGGTGGCTTTCTGGAGCACGGCTGCCGTACGTGCAGGGGGCTGTAAGGGGTGCAGGAGATGCCCACAGAGCCCGGGGGGCTCCTCACTCCCTGCCCAGAGCTTTGGCCACTAGAGGACACTTGCCTCGTTATTACTGGGGGGATGAATCACCGCGAGTGTAAAATGTAAATGTCAGGGGTTGCCTTAACTTAATCTTGGGTAAAATGGATTTTTTTTTATTATTATTATTTTGCACTGGCACTGTGCCAGTGCTGCCGTGTGCTCAGGTTCTGCTGTGAGCTGAATTGGTGCCCAAAGGCAGCTGTGCTGCCCTGCCCCAGGGGACAGTGAACACCTGAGCTCTGCTCAGTGCCTCCAGGGCAGCAGAGCAATTCTGGAAGACCCTGCAGTATTCAGAGCTGAGCTCTGGCTGGGTGGAGAGTCTGGATGGGAAACCACACGAGGAACAGCTGAGGGCACTTGGTTTGCTCAGCTGGAGAAGGGAAGGCTGAGGTCAGAGCTCACCGGGGGCTGCAGCTCCTCCCGAGGGACAGCTCCGGTCCCTGCTCCCTGTGACAGGGACAGGACACGGGGGAATGGCCGGAGCTGGGGCAGGGTCAGGCTGGAGATGCAGGGTCTGTACCTGGAAACTTAAACTGGCACATTTTTCACTCCTAGGAAACACTTCTGTGCTTTAGTCCGAAAATATCCATGCAGCTTCCCATGCTGACTGCTGCCAGCAAGCGCTATTTCACTATTTCACTGACAAATGCACGACAGCTTTATTAATCTCTGTTGCTGTAATTGTGGTGATTTCCTCTCTTGGGCACTGAATAGGTTTTCTGGTGTTTTGAAACCTGTGTTAGTGCAAAGGTCTCCTGGAATTTGATTTTGACTGAAAGACAGCCAGATGGGAAACATAGTTTTGACTGACAGATGCCTGAGATTTGTACCTCTTAGGCCTCTGGGAAAAACAGGAGGAGTTCAGAACACCAGGCCACTTGGAAAAGAAGAATGTCAAGAATGGGTAACTGATAGCTGTTTGTGGATGGAAATCTAGAAAGCTTGATCAGCTTGATCCAGCTGGAGGCCCAAATCAATTACAGACTCAATAAGTGATAAATGTAAATTGGTTTGTGTTTATTTTATGAGGGGAACACTTGTGTTTGTCTTTAAAACTTACTATAGGACTGCAGCAAACTCTCTTCTGTGTCAAACCAGCCAATAGGTGATTTTTGCAGAGACCTGCATCCACTGCAGCTTCACCTCCTGTTGTACCTCTTGTGCCTTTCTGCACACACAAACAGTTATTGGTGTCTTGGAACTTGGGCTGGCTCCTCTCTCTGGGGATGTTGCTCACAGCCTGAGCCAGCACAGCTCCCCAGCTGCTAATGCAATCTCTGTGCGGTTTGAATAATATTTAGTGCTGCCTCTGCTCTCATTAAGTGCAGCTAATGCAAGGAGAGTTAACTTGAGTGCAGCAAACTTGAGTTAAATCTGTGATGAAAACAGCCTCAAATGTGTATGTTCAGTAGGATCTGCATATGTTCACAAAATTAAAAGAGAAGCAATAAAATCACCCCACAAAAGTAAGTGGGGGAGTTGCCCAGATGGGCTCAGTTCAGTGGCTGAGCTGTGAAATGCTGATGTGTCACCCTGGAGCAGAGCAGAGGGGACAAGGGACAGCCTCGGGGAGCTCCTGGCACAGGCCCTGGCAGGGCTGGCTGGGGGCTCTTCCCCCTTCTGCTCCCTGTCAGAGCAGTTTCAGTTCTTTATGGTGAGCTCTGTCCTGTGTAACCCAACGTGTTCTTGGTTCCTCTGAACAAGGAATTGTGTGATTCTCTCTCTTCTCCTGGTCCTGCCTCCATCTCCTGTGTGTTACCAAGGGCTGCCCTTCCAGAAACCAGTGGGTGCAGCCTGGGAATGAAAGCCACTGGTGCCACGTGTGCCAGAAACTTAGAAAGCAAATTGTGATTGTGAGTATGGGAGAAGAATAAAGCAGGTGGGGATACAGAGAGAGAAGAGCCCAGATGAGTTTTAAGATGTTTTACAGTGGAATTCTGCAGTGTTTGATGTTTGCATTCTCCTTTCAATTCCACCCTGTTGCAGAGTCAGATTATCTACAGGATTTAAACTCTGATGATTAAATTCCATGTTAAAATGAGTAAATGGATTGAGATCCTTTAGCAGTAAATCACAGTGATATTAGACACTGAAAAGATAATCCAAAAATCACTCATTTAGTAATACTTTAGAAATTATTTTAGGTGCCTGCCTTTTAGTATCTTTTGACATATACTTTTAAAGTGATTTATCCATGCATTTGTAAATTTCTCTTTTGCTTTAAATAAAGCAGAAACAGGTCTTTGATATTTAGAATCCTCATAATTGTTCTTGGAATTTTTCTTTGGATAAGGATTTTGGCATGGATGATACTTTATGAAACAGTCCCAGGTCTGGATCTCATTCATCACAGATCTTGAAAAGAAATGTCCCTTGGCTTTCAGATAGGGCCATGGAATTTTTCAGAGGATGAATTGGAGCTATAACGTGTATGTACATTTAAATATAGGTTCCTTTAAATATGCAGAGCTTCCATAAGGATCAGGTTTGTATACATTCCATTAATTTTAAGTGTAAATTTAAGATCTGTTATAGGCAGTGCATTATAGAATAACAGGATCCCAGAATGGTTTGGGTTGGAAGGGACCTTAAAGCCCATCCAGTTCCACCCCTGCCATGGCAGGGACACCTTCCACTGTCCCAGGCTGCTCCCAGCCCCAATGTCCAGCCTGGCCTTGGGCCCTGCCAGGGATCCAGGGGCAGCCTCAGCTGCTCTGGGCACCCTGTGCCAGGGCCTCAGCTTCATATTATGCTGTGTTTAAATATGCCAGAATTTGCCAAATAAACTGATTTCCGTGAATGAATTCTGTTCATACCAGGCATCATGAAAGGAAACCAAAGTTAGTCCTGTATATTTATTTTTGGTAGCTGGCAGATGTTGTTTGTCCATCCAGAGTTTGCAGCGGGGTGCTCACCACCGACCCCCATCTGGAGCTGGGGCTGGCCCTGAGCGGGGTTTTGGGCCAAGGAGAAGCACAAGGACAAAGGGTGGGGTCAGAGCAGGGTCCTGGACTCCCTGGTGCGAGAGGTGGTGTCTGTGTCTGATCTTGTGATCTCTGTGCTCTGTCCTGCGGCACCTCAGAGCTCCTTCTGCTGAGCAGCGTGAAGCTCTTACGTACATCTTGTCACGTTCAGGGCTTCTCACCCGGGCTGCAGCGTGGTTACTGCAGCCAGGGTCATTCATGACATTAGAAAGTTGGCTTTTGCATGTTGAGTTGCCCTTTGATTGAGTGAAGAGTTGTTGGGATTGTTAATGAAGTTAATGGTTGAATATATTTTAATTAAGANAGACCCTCACAAGCGGCCCAAGGACTGTTTTAGAACCAGGCCCTTCCCCTGTCCCTGGTCTCCATGGCAACGAGGAATCGTAATGAGGGCTTTTCCCGCCACTGGGGCCGATGACGTCACCCCAGGACTGTTCCCCTGGCAGCAGCGAGCCATTGGTGGAAGGACATTGCGTCATTCGGAACCCCACCAATCAACGCGTGCCTTGTGGGCGGGGCAGTGGGCGGGGCCAAGGGGGTATAAAAGCCCCCGTCGGCGCTCAGGAGCTTTGCTTTTTGCCTCGGGCTGGGTGTGGGCAGAGCGTGGAGCTGTGGTGTGTAGGATTGTGCCTCTCTATAGAGAGACTTCATAAAGAGACTGTGCTTTGGAATAGCTAAAGCAAGCCCAGAACTGCAGACCTCTGCTTTGGGCTGATGGCCTGACCGGCTTGAAGGGTCTTTATCTCTGTGATCCCGGTTTTGGGTGTTTAATTAGGAATTGGGCTTTGTTGTTTTTCCAAATTATTTTTCTTTTAGTAAATTACTTTTCTTTTAATCAAACCAAGAGTTGCCTTCATTCCTGACAGCCAGTGTTTGCCTTAGTGCGGCACTGGGATTATAAAGTGCAGTGTTGGGTTGTATTATAGCGACCAAGTTCGTATTAGCAAAGCCTGGCAAGTTCTGACAGGGAGCCTTTAGATTTACACCATCTTTTGTCTTGGGCCTGACCTAAATCCCAGGCATTTAGGGACAAGAAATGAATTAAGTCTTGTCTCTGTTCAGACCAAATTCCTGGCCTGTGCTGAGCGCACCATTAATGGAGCCAGCAGTGGTCATGTCTTTGCCTGAGACTGTCATAAATTGCATTTATTAATGGCAGATTATATAAACTTCAGCCAAGTCTTTATCAGCACTTAGGCCAGACACCAGATAAACAGCTGGCCGCAATTCTGTCCTCTAATAAAATTGCACATGAACCTTGAACTCAGCATTGTGGTTTAAACACTTTTAAGAAATAAGCTGGTTGCTCAGCAGTGTAAACTGGCCACTCCTTGAAGCCCAGGCAAGGCTGCTGTGCCACACCTGCTGAGGATCCCGCCCTTGGCTCTCTGTGGGAGCGTCCTGGCTCCTGCTCTGGCCCCCCGTGTCCCTGCAGGATGAGGATGAGCAGAGCTGGGGCTGCCCAAAGCCCACGCGTGTCCGGCGCTGTCCCCTCGCCTTGGCTGTGCCTCGCACTTGATTCTTTGGGATGGGTTTCCCTTCACATCTGGCCTGCCATTCCCCCTCAGAAGAGCTGGCCCTTTGCTGCCGGTTGTACTCCAGGAAATTCCCTGCTGCTGGGAAGAGATTCCCTGCTCAGGACATGCCGGAGCTCCCAGGGACCGTGCTCCCAAATGAAAGCAAAGTGACAACACAAGTATGTCGTGTTTGCTGGGGGCTGGAGCAGCTCTGGCAAAGTTAGGGAGAGCAGCGCAGTTTGCCAAAGGTTTTTTTTTTTTTTACCGAGTCTTTGAAATCCTTTTTGACATCTGCTCTTTATTACACAACAATATAACTGTCCTTTTAGGAAAAGAGACATTTTTCATTATTCATTTCAAAGTTAAGAGACACATTTCCCAGTGCCTACAATTACTACAAGGGCTTTGCTTTCAGGTGATTTGGCTGTACAGCTGAGTCGAACTCCAACACTGTTTTCTGTTCCATGTCTGCATTTACCTTGGTCACAACTGAAACCAGGTTTTTATCAGAGGGCCGGGGTTTGGTTTTTATTAAAGAAATAGTTTGACTCTGTCTGAATGAGTGACACGAAACTCTGGGAGGAAACCTGAACCGTGCAACCCTTCACATCCCAAGTTCATCAACAAAAGCATTCTGTTTGTTCTTTGTGGGGACAACATCAGTGCTTTTCCCTTTCCCATCACAGTTATCACATCAGGTTTTCTTCTTTTACATCCAGGTTGAAAAATACGTAAACGTGGTGGGGTTTTAAATCAAAAATAATATGTAAGGATTTTAAGGCAGAGGGCTGGAGCACGGAAAAGCTGACCTCTGTTTCCCCTTTGATGCCAGACTGCATTCCCTGTACTGGTGTTTGTGGAACAGCAGCGCTGAGCACAGGGCTGGGGCTGCTCTCGGGGAGCAGGATGCTGTGAGGGGGCAGTGGGCACCTATCCGGCCTTGAGTCTCCAGTAATTACTGCAGCACCGTCAGTGTTTGCACACCAGGAAAAATGTGCCACGCACCTATTTTTAGGTTTTGCTGTGCTTGACTCCAAAGTTACCTCTGCATCAAACTGATTTTAAAGACTGTAGCACTTCTGTAGTTTCAAGAGATAATAAAGCCAGTGTTGCACTCTGAGAAATAACTCCACAGTCTGAGTTGCTGATGTAATGTAAGTAATTTGCAGCTCATTGTGATGATGATGATAATGATGAGAACATAGACCATTTACTTTTTTTTCCCCCCATATAAAATGGAGCCATTCAGCTTTTGGAGAAAAGAACTGTCACACGTGCTGTTTGGCAGTCATGGAGGGAGAAGTGGGGGGGAGAAAGATATGCCCTAGAGGGATGCTCTGGTGGGCTTCAGCATTTAAACAAGCTTCTTTTCATACATAGATTGGGCCATTTTCAGTACTAAATGGCTGCATTAAATGGTTTTCCAGCCCTTCTGCTGGCCAGAAAGCTTTTAAAACCAATGGGAGTTTAGCCTCCATAAGAAACGGAGCATCAGTTCTTCTGCCAGGTGAAACACATCATTCGAAAGCTCAACTTGTGTTTAGAGAAGCCAACAGCCTTATGTAAACAAGGCCATAAAGCTTCTCCAGTCCAGCTGAGCAGGTGTTGCAGAGCTGTTGTGTTTTACAGCAGCGCCATGGCAGCGCAGTAGCTGGAGGAAAGGGCTCAGGACAGGCTTGGGGCAGAGTGGGGTGGCACAAAGCTGAGAGAACCCCCTGCTGTAGAACACAGTTCTTCCAGAAGCAAACAAAGATCGTGACTTCAAGAGCTTCCCGCTGTGCTCAAAGTTTGCCTCTGAAGACTAAGAGGTGACCTTGTCAGAAGTCCTGGAAAGTGTCTGGGAAAAGGTTTTAGGTTATTGGGTTGTCACTAGGTACAAGTCTGCAGTGGGAAAAGAGCCTCTCCAGCAGGCTCGGTGTCTTTGGGCATCTTAGTTCTTCCTTAGAGTAAAGATTACCAATTAAATGCAATTTTATTTTTTATTGCAGAAGTGGAAAAATGTTCTACGTTTTCCAGAATTGTGAAACTACTTTGAAAAATACAGAACTATGCGGAAAAGGCGAACAAGCATTTTCTATGAAAAATATTCCTAAATGTTGCAAAATGAAAAATAAAGATAGTAGCTGCTGCTCTCAGCAGCCCCATGCCTGGCT
>VZRV01001883.1:12818-31920 GCA_013398115.1 Falcunculus frontatus | reverse complement strand
GATAACTCCTGGGATAACCCCTGAGATACCCCTGGTATAACCCCTGGATACCCCTGGGATAATCCCTGGATACCTCTGGGATAACCCCTGGATACCTCTGGGAAAACCCCTGGGATAATCCCTGGATTTCCCGGCTGGGGCTGGGGCGGGGATTCCCGGCCGGGTGGGATCCCGGGATGCTGATCCCTCTCCTGGAATTCCAGGGGAGCGTTTCTCCTTCCCGGAGCTGGAGGCCGAGGTCATCTACGATGACGTTCCCTGTGAGGGGCTGGACGCGGAGCCGGATGGTGGGGATCGGCCTCTTCCCAGTTTTCCATCTGGGATCGACCCCTTCCCAGTTTTCCAGGGCCCCCCATCCCATTCTCCATAGGGAAACCACCTCTTCCCATTTTTCCAGGGCCTCCAATCCCAATAGGAGCCACCTCCTCCCGGTTTTCCAGAGCCCTCCATCCTGTTTTCCATCTGGGAAGGAGAATCCATGATCCCATTTTCCTCCTCCTGGTTTTCTGAGGCCCATGATCCCATTTTCCAGGGCCCACCATCCCATTTTCCATAAGGGAATCTCCTTTTCCCAATTTTCCAGAGCCCCCGATGCCAATGGGAGCTGCCTCCTCCCAGTTTGCTGGGGTCCATGATCCCATTCTCCTCCTCCCAGTTTTCCAAAGCCCACCATCCCATTTTCTGTAAGGGAATTGCCTTTTCCTGGTTTTCCAGGGCCTGTGATCCCATTTTCAATCCAGGAGCTGCCACTTACCAGTTTTCCAAAGCCCAGCATCCCATTTTCCAGCAGGGAAACCCCTCTTCCCATTTTTCCAGGGCCCCGATCCCATTTTCCATTGGGAAGGAGACTCCTCTCCCCCAGGAGGCTGCGGACAGGGATACCCCTGGGAACCCCTGGGATTTGGGAGGGCCGGAGCTGCTCCCAGAGGAGCCGCGGTGACCCCGGGGGTTTTCTGGGGCTGGGGAATTCAGGAATTTGGGAATAATTCTGCCCTAAGATCCCACAACTCCCAAAATTCCCCTCCCTTCCCCCCGCCACCCCCCGAGTCCCAGCACACCCGGAAAGATCAAACCCCGGGATCCATCCCAGCGCTCCCAGCTCCCTTCCCAAGGAACAAACGTGGGGTTCCGAGGGGTCGGGAGTGCCGGGAATAGCAGCTGGAATTCCGGCAGGAGCGGGGCCGATCCACGCTGAGGGGCAGCGTGGGGAGGGGATGGGGCTGGAGCAGGAGCTGGGCTGGAGCTCCAGCGACTTTGAGAGCTACAGCGACGGAGAGTCCGGGGACGAATCCCGGCGGGAAGCGGAGCCGGCCAAGCACCGAGCGGCATTCCAGCCCAAGGTATCCCTCCAGGAATTCCCATCCATCCATCCCTCCTTCCAGCCCAAGGTGTCTATCCAGGAATTCCCATCCATCCATCCCTCCTTCCAGCCCAAGGTATCCATCCGGGAATTCCCATCCATCTATCCCTCCCTCCAGCCCAAGGTATCCATCCTGGAACTCTCATTCCCCCTTTGGAATTGTCATCCATCCCTGAAATTCTCATCCCTCCTTTGGAATCCTCATCCCAGCTTTTCCCGGGATTTCTGCGGAGGCACTGGAGCGTCCCGCAGCTGCTGCTGCGTTTTCCCTGGAATTTCTTTCCAATTTTCCTCCTTCCCTTTGGATTTTCCTCCTGCTGGAGCCTCTCCCTGCCTCTCCTGTCTCCTGCATTCCCTGCTCCATCCCAGCCGGAATTTCGGGATGTGCCGTTTTGGGATGATTTCTCCTGTTACTTGAGCCTCTCCCTGCCTTTTCCTGCTCCATCCCAGCCGGACTTTCGGGATGTGCTGCTTTGGGATGATTTCTCCCATTTTTGAGCCTTTCCCCGCTCCTGCTGCATTCCCTGCTCCATCCCAGCTGGGGATTTTCAGGATGCTTGATCCCAGCTGGGATTTTGGGATGTGCTGCCCGTTCCATGCCGTTTTGGGATCATTCCTCCTGGTTTTGAGCCTCTCCCTGCCTTTCCCTGCTCCATCCCAGCTGGAATTTCAGGATGCTGCCACTTTGGGATGATCTCTCCCATTTTTGAGCCTCTCCCTGCTCCCACTCGATCCCACCTGGGATTTTCAGGATGTACTGCCCATTCCCAGCTGCTTTGGGATGATTTCTCTTGTTTTGGAGCCTTTCCCTGCCGTTCCCTGCTCTATCCCAGCCGGGGATTTTCAGGATACTCCATCCCAGATGGGATTTTCAGGATGTGCCGCCCGTTCCCGGCTGCTTTGGGATGATTTCTCCCGTTTTTGAGCCTTTCCTTGCTCCTGCTGCATTCCCTGCTCCTGCTGCATTCCCTGCTCCATCCCAGCTGGAATTCTGGGATGTGCTGCCCGTTCCTGGCTGCTTTGGGATGATTTCCCTGGTTTTGAGCCTTTCCCTGCTCCTGCTGCATTCCTTGCTCCATCCCAGCTGGAATTTTGGGATGCTTTGGGATGATTTCCCCGTTTTTGAGCCTCTCCTTGCCTCTCCCTGCTCCATTCCTGCTGCATTCCATGCTCCATTCCTGCCTTGCTCCCCGCTCCTGCTGCATTCCCCGCTCCATCCCAGCTGGAATTTTTGGGATGTGCCGCTCTGGGATGATCTCTCCTGTGTTTCTGTGTCCGCTGCTGCTCCCTGGATCTCTGCTCCCGCTGCTCCTGCTGCTCCTGCTGCTGCTTTGCTCCGGGCTCAGCTCTCTCCGGACCTCCACAAACTCAAGGAAAAGTGCGCCCGGACTAAGCGGGACCTCCTGGCCTTGAGAGTTGGGGGGAAGGAGATGCAGGAGCTGAAGCACAAATACGATTGGAAGGTACCTCCGGCCCTCATCCCGGCGTTCTCGAAAATTCCCAGCATGGGGAGGGCAGGAATCGCCTCGTGGGATTGGATCTGGGCTCAGCTCATCCCGTTCCAGCCCCCCCCATCCCAAAAAATACAAGCGCAGCTGCCTCCCTTGTGTCTGGCTGTCCGGCACCTCCCACGGCTTCCCGAGCCCTCGGAATTCCAGGGTTTTGTTGGGAAGGGAGTTTGGAGCACGCTGGAATAGAGGGAGCCCAGGAGGGGTTTTGGGAGGAAGGAAGGAGGGAAGGAAGGAAGGAAGGAAGGAAGGAAGGAAGGAAGGAAGGAAAGGAAGGAAGGAAGGAAGGAGGGAGGGAGGAAAGGAGGGAGGGAAGGGAGGAGGGGGGAAGGAAGGAAGGAAGGAAGGAAGGAAGGAAGGAAGGAAGGAAAGGAAGGAAGGAAGGAAGGAAGGAAGGAGAATTCTGGGAGTTGTGGGATCTTAGGGCAGACCCTTTCCCACCCCGCCCCATCCCGGCTGGAATTCCATGGGGTGGGAAGGGGGTGCCAGTGTCAGTTTGGGGTGAAACACTGGGATTTGGGATGTGAAACACTGGGATTTGGGATAAAATGCTGGGATTTGGGATAGAACATTGGGATTTGGGATAAAATGCTGGGATTTAGGATAGAACATTGGGATTCGGGATAAAACACCGGGATTTAGGGTGTGAAAGGCCAATCCCCTTTTTCCTCTCCCACACATCCCATCCCGGCGCAGGGAAGGGCCGGATCCGCACCCGGATCTGCTCCCGCTCCCTTCGTGGGCCACGCTTGGCTCCGCTGCGTGATCCCACTGTGTGATTCTGCTGGGTGATCCCGCTAGGTGATCCCTGTGCACAATCCCCCTGGGCGATCCCGCTGTGCGATCCCACTGCACGATCCCCTGGCGCCATCCTGCTGGGCGATCCCACTGCAAGATCCCGCTGCATGATCCCGCTGCGTGATCCCCCTGCGCGATCCCGCTTAGGCCGCTCGCCCATCCACGGATCCCGGAGTGATCCGGGAGGGATCCTGCGAGATCCCGGAGCACCCCTCACACCCTGCCTGCATGGGAAAACCGGGAACGGTGCTCCAGGGATGTTCCCCAGGGGGAGCCGCATCCAGGCTGCCATCCCGGGGCGGCCTCGAGCTTCCCAATCCCTGCGATCCCTGCGATCCCTGAAATCCCTAATCCCGATCCCATTCCCAGATGTCGCAGCTGATGCGGGCGGCGCGGAGCGGCACCAAGGACGGGCTGGAGAAGACGCGGATGGCAGTGATGAGGAAGGTGACGTTCCTGCAGCGCCGGGACAACCCGGGTGAGCAGGAAAAACCAAACCTGGAGCCTTTGGAGAGGGCGGATTTTCGGGAATCTTCGTCCCACTCACCTTTCCCATTTTTTCCTGGATTATTCTTGGCGTTTTCAGCTTTCCTGTGGCTCTTCCCACTCTCAGCTCGCTCCTTTTCTCCTTTTGGGATAAAACAGCGACTCCCCCCCAGCAGCACCAGGATGTCCTTGGGTTTTTCCATCAGGATTTTTCCCCGAATTCCCAATCCTGGGGTTTCCCTGTCCCGCAGGGAATGGGGAGCGCAGGGAGGCCCCAGCTGAGCTGGAAAACCCAAACCCGGAGCCTTCGGAGAGGGCGGATTTTCGGGAATCTTCGTCCCACTCACCTTTCCCATTTTTTCCTGGATTATTCTTGGCGTTTTCAGCTTTCCTGTGGCTCTTCCCACTCTCAGCTCGCTCCTTTTCTCCTTTTGGGATAAAACAGCGACTCCCCCCCAGCAGCACCAGGATGTCCTTGGGTTTTTCCATCAGGATTTTTCCCCGAATTCCCAATCCTGGGGTTTCCCTGTCCCGCAGGGAATGGGGAGCGCAGGGAGGCCCCAGCTGAGCTGGAAAACCCAAACCCGGAGCCTTCGGAGAGGGCGGATTTTCGGGAATCTTCGTCCCACTCACCTTTCCCATTTTTTCCTGGATTATTCCCGGCGTTTTCAGCTTTCCCGTGGCTCTTCCTACTCTCAGCTCCAACTCCTTGCTCCAAACATTTTTGGGATAAAACAGCGACTCCCCCCCAGCAGCACCAGGATGTCCTTGGGTTTTTCCATCAGGATTTTTCCCCGAATTCCCAATCCTGGGGTTTCCCTGTCCCGCAGGGAATGGGGAGCGCAGGGAGGCCCCAGCTGAGCTGGAAAACCCAAACCCGGAGCCTTCGGAGAGGGCGGATTTTCGGGAATCTTCGTCCCACTCACCTTTCCCATTTTTTCCTGGATTATTCCCGGCGTTTTCAGCTTTCCCGTGGCTCTTCCTACTCTCAGCTCCAACTCCTTGCTCCAAACATTTTTGGGATAAAACAGCGACTCCCCCCTAGCAGCTCCGAGGGTGTTCTTGGATTTTTCCCTCAGGGTTTTTCACTGAATTCCCAGTTCCCGGGTGTTTCCCTGTCCTCGGATTTTTCCCTCGGGTTTTTTCCCTGAATTCCCAATCCCGGGGTTTCCTTGTCGCGCAGGGGATGGGGAGTGCAGGAGGAGGGCGCCCGAGGCGGAGAAGCCGCCGCGCTCCCGCCGTGGCTCCCGATTTTCCCTGGAGCTCCAGAGGGGAGGTAGGATCCCGCCGGGAGCTTCCCGTGGGATCCGCCGTGTGTGTCCCGGCATTCCCACGTGTGTCCCGGTGTTCCCACACGTGTCCCGGTGTTCCCGCATGGCTTTGGGGCACGGGAATCCTGGGATGGGGAGAAGCAGCCGCGGGCGGGATGGGCCCGGCCCAAATTGGGGAAGGAAAAGGTCTCGGCGCTGGCAGTGCCCTCCCCGCAGCCCTTCCCTTCCCTTTCCTTTCTTTTCCTTCCTTTCCCTTCCCTTCCTTCCCTTCCCGGCTATTCCCAGCCCGGGATGGAGCCGGGGCCATGTGGAGGCGGCGGCCGCGCTCCCATCCCGACCTTTCCCTGCCTCGCTCGCCCTCCTCCTCCTCGGCTGCTTCGGCCTCGGGTAAGGAAGGGCTCCGCGCTGCGCCGCTTCCCGCTTTTCCTGCGCTCCCGGCTCCTTCTCCCGGCTCCTCTTCCTGTTTCCTGCTGGCTTGGAGTGAGCACAGGGCACTGTTCCCGCAGCCCGGGCGGATTTTTGGGATGGGGACCCTCCGTGTCCCCTCCCTGTGGCGCTGGTCCGGTCCCCGCTCCGGCGCTTTCCGCTTTTCCTGCGCTCCCGGCTCCTTTTCCTGTTTCTCGCTGGCTTGGAGCGAGGCTGAGGCGCTGTTCCCAAATCCCGGGTGGATTTTTGGGATGGGGACCCTCTCCCTGTCCCCTCCCTATCCCCTCCCTCTGGCCTGGTCCCTGCTCCAGCGCTTCCCACTTTTCCTCCTTTTCCCGGCTCTTTTTCCCATTCCCAGCTCGCTTGGAGCAAGGCTGAGGCTCTGTTCTCAAATCCCGGGTGAATTTTTGGGATGAGGACCCTCCCTGTCCCCTCCCTGGCTCGGTCCCCAATCCCGCCGGACTCACTGTGGTGTCCGGTGTCTCTGGAGGGACTCGGGAATACCGGGAAAACAACCGGGAAAACCCCGGGATCTGCCTCCCGCCGCCTCTCCCGCGCCAAACCCAGCCCAGCCCCGCGGCGACCCCACAAAGTTCTGTGTGGGGTTTGTGGCACGGGGGTCTCTGTGCCCGCAGGGGACTCAGAGGAGGAGGACACCGGCTTCCTGGAGGTCACCGTGTCCGACATGAAGCACCCCCCGCCCGAGCTCGGCCCCATGCCCGAGGGGCTGAGCCCGCAGCAGGTCCGGGATTCGGGGTCGGGGCTTTCCGGGGATTTGAGGTCAGGGCTTTCTGGGGATCTGGGGTCGGGACTTTCCGAGGATTTGGGGTCAGGGCTTTCTGGGGATCTGGGGTCGGGACTTTCCTGGGGATTTGGGGTTGGGGCTTTCTGGGGATTTGGGGTTGAGGCTTTCCGGGGATCTTGGGGAGGGATGGGATGGGGCTTCCCCCGGGCCCCGTGACTGAGCAACGGGGGAAAGGCCGAGTCAGCAAAAATGGCACTGCTGAGTCAGTGCTTCCGCCCAGCTGGGGCTGGTTCCCTTTTCCTGTGATTTGGGTTTGGGGGGATCACAGCTGAGCCCCACAGGCTGGGGCTGCATTTCCCCTTTATCCCAGGATTTGGGGATCATGGCATTTCCCGTGATCCCAGGATTTGGGATTTGGGATTTCTGGGATCACAGCTGAACCCCACAGGCTGGGCCTGCATTTCCCCTCATCCCAGGATTTGTGGGATCACAGCTGAGCCCCACGGACTGGGCCTGCATTTCCTGTGATCCCAGGATTTGGGATTTGGGATTTCTGGGATCACAGCTGAACCCCACAGGCTGGGCCTGCATTTCCCCTCATCCCAGGATTTGTGGGATCACAGCTGAGCCCCACACGCTGTGCCTGGGTTTCTCCTGATCCTGGGATTTGGGATTTGTGGGATCATGGCTGAACCCCACAGGCTGGGTGTGCATTTCCCCTGATCCCGGGATTTGGGATCACAGCTTTGCCTGCATTTCCCCTGATCCTGGGATTCGGGATTTGTGGGATCATCCCCTGATCCCGGGATTCGGGATTTGTGGGATCACAGCTGACCCCCCCGTGCTGTGCCTGCATTTCCCCCGATCCTGGGATTTGAGATTTGGGATTTGTGGGATCCCGGCTGAGCCCCACAGACTGTGCCTGCGTTTCCCCTGATCCCGGAATTTGGGATTTGGATGGAATCCGATGAGCCCCACACGCTGTTGCCTCCATTTCCCCTTTATCCTGGGATTTGGGATCATGGCTGTGCCTGCATTTCTCCTGACCCCGGGATTCATGATTTGGGGTTTGTGGGATCCCGGCCGATTCCCGATTCCCGGTTCCCGCAGGTGGTGCGGCGGCACATCCTGGGCTCCATCGTGCAGAGCGAGCGGAGCTATGTGGATTCCCTGAAGCGCATCCTGCAGGTGGGGACCCCCCGGCCGCGGGATTTGGGACCCTTCCCCGGGCGCGGATCCTGGGATTCTGAGTGCCACGTTCCCGCAGGATTACCGGAAGCCGCTGATGGAGATGGAGCCCAAGGTGCTGAGCGCCCGCAAGTGCCAGCTCGTGTTCTTCCGGCTGAAGGAGATCCTGCAGTGCCACTCCATGTTCCAGATCGCCCTCGCCTCCCGCGTGGCCGAGTGGGACTCAGCCGAGAAAATCGGGGATCTCTTCGTGGCCTCGGTGCGAGGGAAAAGCAGGAATTGCCAAAAATCTTGCCCTGGGATCTCATCAGGGGTCGGGAATCGCCAAACATCCCACCCTGGGATCTCATGGGCGTCGGGAATCACCGAACATCCCGCCCTGGGATCTCATCAGGGGTTGGGAATCACCAAACATCCCACCCTGGGATCTCATCAGGGGTTGGGAATGGCCAAAAATCCTCCCCTGGGATCTCATCAGGGATCAGGAATTGCCAAAAATCCTGCCCTGGGATCCTATCAATTGGGAATTGCCACCAAGCTTCCCCTGGAATCCCATCAGAGATTGGGAATTGCCCCCAAACCACCCCTGGGATCTCATAAAAAACTGGGAATTGCCCCCAAAACTCCCCTGGGATCCAAAAAAAACCCTGGGAATTGCCCCCAAACCTCCGCTGGGATACCCTCAGAGATTGGGAATCACCCCCAAACCTCTCCTGGGATCTCATCAGGGATCAGGAATTGCCCCCAAACCTCCCCTGGGATCTCACCCAGGATCCCACAGGGATGGGTGGAAGGTTGGAGTGATGCGACATCCCCAGCTCTTTCCCCACCCTGTTTTTTGGGAAGCCCTGCGCCATTCCCGCTCTCCCGTCCTCTCCCAGTTCTCCAAGTCCATGGTGCTGGATGTCTACAGCGACTACGTCAACAACTTCACCACGGCCATGTCCTTGATCAAGAAGGCCTGTCTGACCAAACCCGCCTTCCTTGACTTCCTGAAGGTCAGCGCAGCCCCTCTGCGGCCCCGCGGCGCCGCTTTTCCCAAAAAAACCCTTTTTGACGGCTTTTCCACCCCCTTGCAGAAGCGGCAGATGGCCAGCGCCGACCGCGTCACGCTCTACGGGCTGATGGTGAAGCCCATCCAGAGATTCCCTCAGTTCATCCTCCTCCTGCAGGTGAGGGAAAGGAGGTTCTGGAGGACATTGGGAAGGTTCTGGAGAACATTTGAGAGGTTCTGGAGAAGTTTGAGGAGCTTCTGGAGAAGGTTTTTTGGAGGTTCTGGAGAAGGTTTGGGGAGGTTCTGGAGCAGGTTTCTGGGAGGTTCTGGAGAAGGTTTGGGGAGGTTCTGGAGAAGCACCTTTTTGGGTGCTGCAGGACAGGGACACATTTTGGGGTGGGCACCTTGGTTGTGGTTTTGGATCCATCCCAAGGATCATCCTCCAGACTCCGATGCTGGAGGCTCCCGCAGCATTCCCATTGTGGTGCTCCGAGCAGAGCCGGTTCCTCGGGGCTGTCGCCATTCCCGGTTTTCCCTCTTTGCCAGGACATGCTGAAGAACACCCCGCGGGGCCACGCCGACCGCCTGTCCCTGCAGCTGGCACTGACCGAGCTGGAGACGCTGGCGGAGAAGCTCAACGAGCAGAAACGCTTGGCCGACCAAGTGGCCGAGATGCAGCAGCTCAGCAAGAGCATGAGCGACCGCAGCAGCCTCAACAAGGTGGGGACTCCTCGTCATCTTCATCCTCATCTTCATCCTCATCCTCATCCTTCTCGTTCTTCTCCTCCTCCTCTTCCTCATCCTTCTCATCCTCCCAATCCACCTCCTCCTCCTCATCCTCCTCATCTTCCTCCTCATCCTTCTCATCCTCCTCATCCTCCTCCTTCTCCTCCTTCTCATCTTCATCCTCGTCAGCCTCCTCATCCTCCTCATGCTCCTCATCCTCTTCCTCCTCATCCTCATCGTCGTTCTCCTCCTCCTCCTCATCCTCCTCCTTCTCCTCCTTCTCATCTTCATCCTCGTCAGCCTCCTCATCCTCCTCATTCTCGTCCTCGTCGTCGTCCTCATCCTTCTCATCCTCCTGATCCTCCTGGTTCTCCTCATCCTCCTCATCCTCCTCATTCTCGTCCTCGTCGTCGTCCTCATCCTTCTCATCCTCCTGATCCGCTCCTCCTCCTCATCCTTCTCATCCTCCTCCTCATCCTCCTCATCCTCATCGTCGTTCTCCTCCTCCTCCTCATCTTCTTCCTCATCAGCCTCCTCATCCTGCTCTTCATCCTTCTCATCCTCATCCTCATCCACAGCAGGATTGGGAGTTTCTGGGTGGGATTTGCAGCTCCCTTCTGTCATCGGGGTTTTAGGGAAAGCCGGATCCATGTTTTTGCTCCCAGGGGATGATGATCCAACTCAAGCCTTGAGGGTGGGATGGGGGAATTCCTCCCCAAGGAGCTGGTGGGTGGGATTTGCAGCTCCCTCTCCACATCAAGGATTTTGGGAAGCAGGATCCCTGTTTGCTCTGAAGACCTTGGGGTGGAATGGGGGAATTCCTCCCCCGGGATCTGCAGGGTCTCGTTCCCCGGATTTTGCAACTCTCGGTGTTTAAAAAAGGAACCCGAAGCGACCTCGTTGCGACACTTCCGGGGTGATGGCCAAACCCACAGTGGGGCCCCTGCGGGCTCGGCCCCGGGATTGGGATTGGGATCGGGATTGGGATTGGGATCAGAGGTGGAGAGGGCCCCAAAAAGGGCCCTGGTGGTCTCTGGGGGTGGGTGGTCCTACAGGCTGCAAAGGGTTTGGCTTTGGAGTGCCTCACACGGAACTCCTGCTCCCTGCTGGAGGAAAATCCTTGGAAATCATGGAAAACCAACCCAGACTTGGGGTCAGGATGCCTGGGAGGTTCTGGAGGACATCGGGGAGCTTTTGGAGGATGTTTGGGAGCTTCTGGAGAAGGTTTTGGGAGGTTCTGGAGAATGTTTTTGGGAGGGTTTGGAGAAGGTTTGGGAGCTTTTGGAGGTTTTCAGGGAGGTTCGGGAGAAGGTTTTGGGGAGCTTTTGAAGGATGTTTGGGAGCTTTTGGAGAAAGTTTTTGGGAGCTTTTGGAGATGGCTTTTGGAAGATTCTGGAGAAGGTTTTGGGAGCTTTTGGAAATGGTTTTTAAGAGCTTTTGGGGAAGGTTTCTGGGAGGTTCTGGAGGAGGTTTTGGGACATTCTGGAGAATGTTTGGGAGCTTTTGGAGAAAGCGTTTGGAAGGTTCTGGAGAAGGTTTTGGAGACCTTTTGGAAATGGTTGTTGGGAGGTTCTGGAGAAGGTCTGGGAGTTTCTGGAGGTTTTTGTGAGGTTCTGGAGAAGGTTTTTGTGAGGTTCTGGAGGAGGTTTGGGACCTTTTTTGGAAGCTTCGTTTTTTGGCGATGCCGGGAACTGGAAATTCCGCCTCCGTGTCTGGGATTCGCCGCTCCGGGGTGGAACCTCCAGGTTGGAATCACCACAGCCTTTGGGATTTTCCGGGCAGCTGCTGAGCTCGGGGCAACGGCAGCTGCTGCTGTGTGAGACGCTGACCGAGACGGTGTACGGCGACCGCGGGCAGCTCATCAAGTCCAAGGAGCGCAAGGTGTTCCTGCTCAATGACCTCCTGGTGTGCGCCAACATCAACTTCAAGTATGTGCCCCAAAACCCAGCCCCAAATCCCGGTCCCAAAATCCATCTCCAAAACCCAGCCCCAAAATCCGGCCCTGAAACCCATCCCCAAAACCCACCCCCAGATCCCGGCCCCAGAACCTGGCCCCAAAATCCGGCTCCAAAATCCAGCCCCAGAATCCGGCCCCAAAATCCATCCCCAAAACCCTGCCCCAAAATCCGGCCCAAAAATCCCTCTGGAGATCCCAAAACAGCCCCTTCCCATTCCCACCCCCATCAGCTCCGGGCGATTTTTGGGATCGACCCCAGGGAGGGATGGGAGCTTGGAAAAGCTTCTAAAAACCTTGGGTTTTTGGGGGAATCCTATTGAGTTTGGGGTTTTTGAGGGAAACCTATCGAGTTTGGGTTTTTGGGTTGAATCCCATTGAGTTTGGGGGTTTTGGGAGGAATCCCATTGACTTTGGGGTCCTTGGGAGAAATCCCATCCAGTTTGGGGTTTTTGGGGGCGATTCCCATCGAGTTTGGGGTTTTTGGGGGGAATCCCATCGAGTTTGGGGTTTTTGGGGGGGATCCCAATAAGTTTGGGGTTTTTGGGAGAAATCCCATCAACTTTGGGGTTTTTGGGGGCGATTCCCATCGAGTTTGGGGTTTTTAGAGGGAGATCCCATTAATCTGGGGTTTTTGGGAGAAATCCCATCAAATTTGGGGGTTTTGGGGGAATCCCATTGAATTTGGGATTTTTGGGGGAATCCCATTGAATTTGGGATTTTTGGGGGAATTCCCATGGAATTCGGGGGTTTTGGGGGAGATCCCATCAAGTTTGGGGTTTATCTGCCCCCTTTCGCCCCATCTCCATCCCTGCTGCTGTGGGGTCTCGGAGCCGCTGCCAGGCCCAGGAACGGGGCGGAATCGGCGGAATTTGACGCCGCCGAGTGGGAAAATCTCGCGGAATTCCCCCGAATCCCACTCAACCCCTCCTTTTTCCCCTTCACAGGCCGGTGCCCGCAGGGTAGGTGCCGGGTGTGCTGTGCTGTGTCGTGTGCCCCGCGTTCGGGGGTTCCTGCACGGTGTGGGGGGCTTGGCCTGCGGGGCACGGGGGGTTTTTTGGGGGGGAAAAGATGGGGTTGTCTTGACGTGGAATTCTTGCCTTGGCAGAGGCCAGCTGGAAATCAGCAGCTTGGTGCCCCTGGGCCCCAAGTACGTGCTCAAGTGGAGCACGGCCCTCCCGCAGGTGCAGGTGGTGGAGGTGGGACAGGATGGCGGCGCCTACGACAAGGACAACGTGGTCGTCCACAATGCCGGCGCCCGCAGGCATGCGCCGGCCGGCCAGGCCGCCCACAGTGAGCTCCGGCCATCCGCGTTCCCGGCGGGATGGACTCCCTGGGATGGGATTTGGGGGATTTTAGGGGATTTCGTCACTCTGGGAGGTGATGGAGTCGTGGATGTGGTGCTTGGGGCCGTGTTCTCAGTGGGAGAACCTCCCTGGGATGGGATTTGGGGGATTTTAGGGGATTTCGTCGCTCTGGGAGGTGGTGGAGTCATGGATGTGGTGCTTGGGGCCGTGTTCTCGGTGGGAGAACCTCCCTGGGATGGGATTTGGGGGGTTTTAGGGGATTTCACCACTCTTGGAGGTGGTGGAGTCACGGATGTGGAGCTCCAGCCCTCAATTCTGGTGGGAGAACCTCTCTGGGATGGGATTTGGGGGGTTTTGGGAGATTTCACCACTCTTGGAGGTGGTGGAGCCACCATCCTCAGAGGTGTTTGAGGAGCAACAAATGTGGCACTCAGCAACTCATTCCCAGTGGGAGAACTGCCCTGGGATGGGATTTGGGGGGTTTTAGGGGATTTCACCACTCTTGGAGGTGGTGGAGCCACCATCCTTGGAGGTGTTTGAGGAACAGTGAACGCGGTGCTCAGGGCCTCATTCCTGGTGGAAGAACCTCTCTGGGATGGGATTTGGAGGGTTTTAGGGGATTTTGTCACTCTGCGGGGTGGTGGAGTCATGGATGTGGTGCTTGGGGCCGCATTCCCAGTAGGAGAACCTCCTTGGAGGTTCTTGGAGAGGTGGAGCCACCATCCTTGGAGGTGTTGGAGGGACAATGGATGGGGAGCTCAGGCCCTCAGTCCTGGAGGGAGAATCTCCCTAGGATGGGATTTGGGGCGGTTTTAGGGGATTTCACCACTCTTGGAGATGGTGGAGCCACCATCCTTGGAGGTGTTTGAGGAACAATGGATGAGGTGCTCAGGGCTGTCCCTGGTGGTGGTGGGTCACAGGTTGGGCTCGATCTCGGGGTCTTCTCCAACCCCATGGACTCCGTGCTGCTCTGTGGGCCTGAAATCCCGTTTTTTCCCCCCAAAGATAAGGTCTACCTGGGCCCTCCACGGCTCTTCCAGGAGCTGCAGGACCTACAGAAGGACCTGGCGGTGGTGGAGCAGATTACGCTGCTCGTCAGCACCTTGCACGGCACCTACCAGGTACCGACTGCGTTGGGCCTCCCTGCAACTGTGGCGTTCCTCGGGAAGCGCCGGGCTCCTCCTCTGGGCGGGATTTGGGATGATCCTGGCTGGTTTGGACAATTCCCGACGTTCTCCAGAACCTGAACATGACGGTGGCACAGGACTGGTGCCTGGCCCTGCAGAGGATGATGAAGGTGAAGGAGGAAGAGATCCACTCAGCCAACAAGTGCCGCCTGCGGCTGCTGCTGCCCGGGAAGCCGGACAAGTGAGTTCAGGAATCTGGGATGGGCAGGCTCTTCCTGCCCCTGGAGGAGGAGGAGGATGAGGATGGGGAGGAGGATGAGGAGGATGAGGAAGATAAGGATGAAGAGGATGAGGAGGGTGAAGATAAGAATGAGGAGGATGAGGACGAGGAGGAGGAAGAAGATAAGCATGAGAAGGAGAAGAAAGAGATGAGAAAGAGGAAGAAGATGAGGAGGAGGAGGATGAGGAGGAGGAAGAAGATAAGGATGAGGAGGAGGAGGATGATGAGGAGGAGGAAGAAGATAAGGATGAGGAGGAGGAGGAGGAGGAGGAGGATGAAGATAAGGATGAGGAGGACTGGAGGATGTGGATGAGGATGAAGAGCAGAAGGAGGAGGAGGGGGATGATGAGGAGGCTGAAGGCCGTGTTCCCACAGGTCCGGGCGCCCCATCAGTGTCATGGTGGTGTTCATCACCCCCAATCCCCTGAGCAAGATCTCCTGGGTGAACCGGCTGCACCTGGCCAAGATCGGCCTGCGTGAGTCCTGCTTTTCCCAGGAAAAGCCACATTCCGAGTGGGAACGGGGGCGTGTTGGTGCCGGACAGGGAAAGGCAGGGAAACTGGGAGTGAGGTGATGGAGAAGTCTGGGAGGTTCTGGAGAAGGTCTGGGAAGTTCTGGAGGTTTAGAAGGTTTCTGGAAAAGGTTGGGGAGGTTTTGGGGAGGATTTTTGGAGGTTCTGGAGATGGTTTGGGATGTTTTGGAAAATTGGGGGGGGTGGTTCTGGAGAAGTTTGAGGAGGTTCTGGGGGAGGTTGGGGAGGTTCTGGAGAAGGTTTTTGGGAGGTTTTGGAGAAGGTTTTGGGAGGTTTTGAGGAAGGTTCGGGAGGTTTTGGGAGTCTGGAGGCTTTGGAGAAGGTTTGGGAGCTTTTGGAGAAGGTTGGGAAGGTTTTGGAAAAGGATTGGAGAAGGTTTGGGAGAAGGTTGGGGAGGTTCTGGAGAAGGTTTGGGGGGGCTTTTGAAGGTTTTTGGGAGCTTTTGGAGAGCATTTGGGAGAAGGTTTAGGAAGTTCTGGAGAAGTTTTGGGAGCCTTTGGAGAAGGTTGGGGAGGCTTTGGGGAAATTTTGGGAGGTTCTGGAGATGGTTTGGGAGGTTTTCGTAGGAGGTTGGGGAGGTTTGGAGGAGGTTTTTGGGACGTTCTGGAGAAGTTCTGGGAGGCTTTGGGGAAGGTTTGGGAGCTTTTGGAGAAGGTTGGGGAGGTTCTAGAAGAGGTTTGGGGAAGGTTTGGGAGTTTCTGGAGAAGGTTTTGGGAGGTTCTGGAGAAGGTTTCTGGGGGCTTTTAAAGGGTTTTGGGAGGTTTTGGAGAACATTTGGGAGAAAGTTCGTGAGGTTTTGGAGAAGGTTTTGGGGAGGTTCTGGAGAAGTTCAGGGAAGCTTTGGGAACTTTTTGAGAAGGTTTTGGGGAGGTTCTGGAGAAGTTCAGGGAAGCTTTGGAAACTTTTTGAGAAGGTTTTTGGGAGCTTTGGGAGAACATTTGGGAGAAGGTTTGGGAGGTCTTGGAAAAGGTTGGGGATGTTCTGGGAAAGGTTTTGGAGCTTCTAGAGAAGGTTTGGGAGGTTCTGGAGAAGGTTTGGGAGCTTTTGGAGGTTGGGGAGCTTTTGGAGCTTTGGGAAGTTCTGGAGAAGGTTTGGAAAAGGTTGGGGAGGTTCTGGAGAAGGTTTGGACAGTTTGGAGAGGTTTGGGGGGGTTCTGGGAGTTTGGAAACCTTCGGAGAAGTTTTGGGAGGTTCTGGAGAAGGTTTTTGGGAGCTTTTGGAGAACACCTGGGAGCAGGTCTGGGAGGTTCTGGATAACATTTGGTTTTTGGGATTGCTGGGAATTGCTGGCTCCGTGTCCGGGATCTGCTGCTCCCGGCTGGAATCTCCAGGCTGGAGCCACCACCTGCAGGATTCCCGTGCTGGGCCTGCCCTGTTTTCCATGGAATGGGATGGATCAGGGAGGATCCTCCTGCCGATTCCCAATCCCTGCTCCAATCCCAAGCCCCTCAGAGAAATTTCATGGAATGTGGAATTCCCTTGGAGCGCTCAGATTGCCCCGGACTGGAATCCTTCGGGATTCTCTGTTTTTGAACACTTTGGGTTTGCTTTTCCCTGTTTTTTTAAAATCTGGGATAATCCCATATCCATGAGCTGGAAATCCAAACACATCCCAGCCTGACGTGAGGGAACACATTGAGATGGAATTTTTTCCCGTTTATTTGGTTTTCGGGGTGTTTATTTTTGCCTCCGCGCTGCAATAATTCGGAGATGGGGATGAGGCGTATCCCACATCCATGGAAAACGGTGGATTGGGAGCCCAAAGGATCCCGGATTTCCACAGGGGAGGAGAACCAGCCGGGCTGGCTCTGCCCCGACGAGGACAAGAAGAGCAAAGCTCCGTTCTGGTGTCCCATCCTCTCCTGCCACATTCCAGCCTTTTCCTCCAAAGCCTTGGATCCACAGGTGAGAGCCGGGCCGGGCCCTCCTGCACCCCCTTCCCTTGGATCCGGGCGGGAAAGGCACAAATCCCGCTCTGGAGGGGATGGAAAAGTTGGGTGTGAGGGCAGGAATTGATGTAATCCACTGTGGAAAATCGGGAATAGCGGCTGGGCTGTGTCTGAATCCCAAATTCCAGGATTCCCACTGACCCCCTGCCTGCTTGGGGTGATTTGGGTCCTCCATCCCCCGTTCCCCTCTGATCCAGCATTTTGGGGACCAACACACAGATCCCGCTCTGGATGGGCTGGAAACGGTTGTGAGGGCAGGAATTGATGGAATCCACCGTGGAAAGTTGGGAATAGCATCGGGATTGCGTCTGAATCCCAAATTCCAGGATTCCCACTGACTCCCTGCCTGTTTGGGGTGATTTGGCCTCTCCATCCCCCATTTCCTTTTGTATCCATCATTTTGAGGGAGGAAAGGCACAAATCCTGCTCTGGAGGGGCTGGAAAAGTTGGATGTGAGGGCAGGAATTGGGGCAATCCAGCCTGGAAAATCGGGAATAGCAGCTGGATCCCGAATTTTGGGCTCTGCACCGACATCCTGCCTGGTTGGGGTGATTTGGGTCCTCCATCCCCCGTTCCCCTCTGATCCAGCATTTTGGGGACAAACATACAAATCCCACTCTGGATGGGCTGGAAACGGTTGTGAGGGCAGGAATTGATGGAATCCACTGTGGAAAGTTGGGAATAGCAGCTGGGCTGTGTCTGAATCCCAGTTTTTTGGTTCCCACTGCTCTCCCCAGCTCGGTGCCGCTGTCCACAATCCTGTCCATTCCTCGCTCCTGGGATTCTCGGCCGTCAGCACCTCCCTGCCCCAGGGCTTCCTCTGGGTGAGCACAACCCCAAACCCCGGGATTTGGGATATTTGGAATATTTGGAATGGCTCATTCCTGCTTTTCCCGCCCCGCAGGTCGGAGGAGGGCAGGAGGGGGCAGGGGGGCAGGTGGAGATCTTCTCCCTGAACCGCTCCGTGCCCCGCACCGTCAAATCCTTCCCAGTGCCTGCCCCGGTGCTGTGCATGGAATTCATCCCGGAGCCACATCCCAACGATCCCGCCGAGCCGGGAATGCCGCCGGATCCGGCCCTGAGCCCCCCGCACCCCACCGTGTGCCTGGGGCTGCAAGACGGGAGGTGAGATCCCGGATCCCAACTCCTATCCCGAATCCATCCCTGCCGCTCCAGGGGTGATCCTGAAATTCCCTCCACAGCCTCTTGGTGTATGGCAGCGTGGACTCGGGAACGCCGTGCCTTCTGAGCTGCAAAATCCCGGGAATGCTGCCCATCCTATGCCTCCGGCACAGCCCCGAGTTCCTGTTTGCGGGGCTGCAGGACGGGAGTGTGGCCGCCTTTCCCAGGAATAACGGTGAGGATTCCTGGGAATACTGCGGGATCAGAGCTTCTCCACTGCTAAAACGAGGAAAAATGCCCATTTTCCCTTTTTTCCCCCCAATATTTTCCCTTTTTTTTCCCCCAATATTTTCCCCTTTCCTTGGCAGCCCCAGGGCAGGAAAAGGCAATTTTCTTGTGGCGGATCCAAACAAACTCGTTTTGGGGGAAAACATTGGGAAAATGGTCCTGGAGAGGGGTTGCTGTGGGATCCAGTGTGGGATGCCCAAGGAATGGGAATTGCCTTCCCAAGATTCCCTTTTCGGGGCTGGAAACGGAGTTGATTCCCTCCAACCCCACCCACGTGGAAAATTCCCTTTATTCCCGTGGTTTTGGGGTTATTTTCCCCAGATTTGGGTTGGGATGAGGTCCCAGCTTGCTGCGGTCCCTCTTTTCCCAGGAATTCCTGGCCTGGTTTGGGAAATTCCTTCAGTTTGTCGCTAGGGGGTGGGAAAGAGCCTGGAATCCTGCGGAACTCGGGCGATTTTTGGACGGAATCCTGGGTTTTCTCCAGGAAAAGCTGCAGGAAGCTGCACCTGGCTCAATCCCGAGCCGCCAAATCTCACTAAATTCAGATTTTTGGGATTGTGCCCGTCTCCTTTCCCGAATTATGGCAAAGCTGGGAGCCAATTAAAGGGACTTTCAATTAACTTTAATTAATTGAAGTGGCAGCCACAGGGAGAGTTTTTAACCTCATCCCGATTTTTTGGGAGGAAAAAGCTTTCCTGGAATCGCTCTTTTATCTCTGGGATCCGAGGGTTTGGGTAAAAAAAACAGGGATTGGGAATAAAGAGAAGGAGAGTAATGATGGGTTGGAGCCGCTGGCATTGGATTCATCCTGATCCTGGCTGGAAGCTGCTCCCAGACCCTCGGGATCGGGCCTGGAGCGGCCCTTCTGGAGCAAACCCATTAAAAAAGGGGGAATTTGGGCTTTTCCAAGGAGCCCTAGGGGTGCAGGTGGCTGCTCCTTCCCCGCTCCAGCACCCTTTGCAGCAGGAAAAGGGAATTTCAGGAATGTTGGGAAGCAGGAATAGCCCTGGGGGGGCTCTGGGGACACTGTGGGTGACGGGGG
>VZRV01001883.1:578-12772 GCA_013398115.1 Falcunculus frontatus | reverse complement strand
AGTGACCTGGAGCTTCCCGGCTGTGCCGTGAGTTCCCTGTTTTCCCTGTTATCCCATTCACTGTTATCCTATTCCGTGTTTTCCCATTCCCTGTTATTCCATTCCCAAGGGGATTTATGGGATGCAGAATCCCCACGGCTGCTCTGGGTGGGATTGGGGCTGGTGCCTGTTCCGTATTATCCCATTCTCTGATCCCATTCCCTGATCCCATTCCCTGTTATCCCATTCCCCAGCGGGATTATGGGATGCAGAATCCCCGCAGTTGCTCCATGTGGGATTGGGGCCAGTGCCTGTTCCGTGTTATCCCATTCCCTGCTGTTGTCCCGCTGTTATCCCATTCCGGGGGGTTTATGGGATGCAGAATCCCCCCAGCTGCTCTGGGTCAGGATCGGGGCTGGTTCAGGTGCTGCTGACGCTGGAGGAGTCCAGGGCCGTTCTCTGATCCCATTCCTTCTTATCCCATTCCCTGATCCCGTTGCCTGTTATCGCATTCCAGGGGGTTTATGGGATGCAGAATCCCCACAGCTGCTCCGGGTAGGATCAGGGCTAGTGCCTGTTCCGTGTTATCCCATTCCCTGTTATCCCATTCCAGGGGGTTTATGGGATCTCAGCTCCCCCCTGCAGCTGTTCTGGGTGGGCTTGGGGCTGGTGCCCATTCTGTGTTATCCCATTCCCTGATCCCATTCCCTGTTATCCCATTCCAGGGGGTTTATGGGATGCGAAAACCCCGCAGCTGCTCTGGGTGGGACTGGGGCCAGTGCCCATTCCCTGATCCCATTCCCTGTTATCCCATTCCGGGGGGTTTATGGGAGGCGAAAACCCCGCAGCTGCGCTGGGTGGGACTGGGGCCAGTTCCCCTTCCCTGATCCCATTCCCTGTTATCCCATTGTTATCCTATTCCTTGATCCCATTCCCTGTTATTCTTGTGTTCCAGGGGGTTTATGGGATACGGAATCCCCACGGCTGCTCCGGGTGGGATCGGGGCCAGTTCGGGCGCTGCTGGCACTGGAGGAGTCGCTCTGGGCCAGCTCCGACAACCTTGTCAGTGTGCTTGGGACTCCGGAGCTGCAGGGCCAGGTACGGAGCGGGAATGGGAGCGGGAATGGGAGCGGGAATGGGAATGGGAATGGGAATGGGAATGGGAATGGGAATGGGGACGGGAATGGGAATAGGAATGNGGGAATGGGGACGGGAATGGGAATACTGATGGGAGCGGGAACGGGAATGGGAACAGGAATGCGAACGGGAACGGGAATGGGAATGGGAATGGGAATGGGGACGGGAACAAGAATGGGAACGGGAACAAGAATGGGAACAGGAACAAGAATGGGAACAGGAACGGGAGAGGGAACGGGAACGGGAGAGTGAGAGGGAACAGGAATGTGAGAGGGAATGGGAATGGGAACAGGAATGGGAACGAGAATGGGAATGGGAACGGGAACAGGGATGGGAATGGGGACGGGAATGGGAACAGGAACGGGAATGGGGATGGGAGCAGGAATGGGAATGGGAACGGGAACAGGGATGGGAATGGGGACGGGAATGGGAACAGGAACAGGAATGGGGATGGGAGCAGGAATGGGAATGGGAACAGGAGTGGGAATGGGAACGGGAACAGGGATGGAAACGAGGACGGGAATGGGAATGGGAGCGAGAACAGGAACGGGAATGGGAACGGGAATGGGAATGGGAATGGAAATGGGAGCGGGAACGGGAATGGGAACAGGAACAGGAATGGGAATGGGAATGGGAACAAGTGGAATTCCGGAGCTGCAATCCCAGGAATGCCATGGGGCCAAATTCCTGGGAATTCTGTGGGGCCCTGGGAGGGTTTCAGCCCCGAATTCCCTCTCCAGAGCCTCATCCCAGCCTTGGAATGCCCAACCCGACCCTTCATTCCCATTTTCCCTCATCCCAACCCTTCATTCCCATTTTTGGTGCCCATTCCAACAGTTTATTCCCATTTTTCCTCCATCCCAACCTGTCATTCCTATTTTTGTGCGCATCCCAACATTTCACTCCCGTTTTCTGCCCATCCCAAACTTTTTATGCCCATCTCATTCCTTTATTCCCATTTTTGTGCCCATCTCATCCCTTTATTCCCATTTTTGGGTCCATTCCCTCCCACACTGGAGGAATCCCAGACGTTTCCTGCTGCTCCAAAAACAGGGAATGCTGAAGAGTTGATTTTTCCTTAAAAACCCCTTTTCCCACCTTTCATTTTCCCGTTTCGTGCCCAAAAAAAAAAGTTTGGGAATTGCTGGGGAATGGTGCCACTGGGATTTGATGGAAAAGGGTCTTGGATGCAACTCTGGGAATGACCCAGCAGGGAATAAATCCCAGGTGGGGTTGGGAATGAGGGAAAATCACGTGGAATTCCCTGTTTGTCCCTGGTTTGGGAAGGATTTCTTGGGATCTCCCTGGGAATGGGATCTCTGGGAATGGGATTATCTGGGAATGGGATCTCCCGGGAATGGGATCTCTGTGGGAATGGGATCTCTGTGGGAATGGGATCTCTGTGGAAATGGGATCTCTGGGAATGGGATCTCTGTGGGAATGGGATCTCTGTGGGAATGGGATCTCTGGGAATGGGATCTCGCTGGCAATGGGATCTCCAGGAATGGGATCTCCCTGGGAATGGGCTCTCCCTGGGATTCCCACAGAGATCCCATTCCTAGCAGCTCCCGAGAGCGGGAATGTTGGGAATTCAGGGAACTCCGGGAATTTTGGGAATTGCGGGACCGTTGGGAATGTTGGGAACTGCTGTTAGCAAAGGTTCGAGGCACACCCGGAGGCGGCGGTGACACAGATGGTGCGCGCCGGCAGCGGCGTCTGGATGGCCTTTTCCTCGGGATCCTCCATCCGCCTCTTCCACACAGAAACCCTGGAGCACCTCCAGGAGATCAACGTGGCCACCCGGACCACGCTGCTGCTGCCCGGTGAGCAATTAGCGCTAATTAGGGGGGTTCGTTAATGGATCCATGGAGAATTCGGGAATGGGATCTTCCCGCTGCCCCGTGAGAGCAAATCAGCGCTAAGGAGAGGTGGGAATTAATGAATGGATCCATGGGAATTCGGGAATGGGACCTCCCTTCTGCCTGGTGAGAGCCAATTAATGACTAATGAGGGGTGGGAAGTAATTAACAGATCCATGGGGAATTCAGGAATGGGACCTTCCTGCTGCCCAGTGAGATCCTAATTAATGACTAATGAGGGGTGGGAATTAATTAATGGATCCATAGGGAATTCAGGAATAGGACCTTCCTGCTGCCCTGTGAGATCCTAATTAATGACTAATGAGGAGAGTTAATTAATGGATCCATGGGGAATTCGGGAATGGGACCTTCCTGCTTCCTGGTGCGAGCCAATTAATGACTAATGAGGGGCGGGAATTAATG
The DNA here is from genome assembly GCA_013398115.1 of Falcunculus frontatus. Lineage (NCBI taxonomy): Eukaryota > Metazoa > Chordata > Aves > Passeriformes > Falcunculus > Falcunculus frontatus. Next base: position 9,374 of record VZRV01001883.1, on the reverse strand, counting down.
AATGGATCCATGGGATCCATTTGGGAATGGGACTTTTCCTGCTGCCCAGTGAGAGTCAATCTGCACTAATGAGAGATGGGAATTAATTAATGGATCCATGGATCCATGGGGAATTCAGGAATGGGACCTTCCTGCTGCCTGGTGAGAGCCAGTTAATGGCTAATGAGGGGAATGAATTAATTTATCCTTGGGGAGTTCAAGAATGGGATCTTCCTGCTGTCCAGTGAGATAGTAATTAATGGATAATTAGGGGAGTTAATTAATGGATCCATGGGGAATTCGGGAATGGGTTCTTCCTGCTGCCCAGTGAGAGCCAATCAGCGCTGACAAGAGGCTGGAATTAATTAATGGATCCATGGGATCCATTCGGGAATGGGACTTTCCTGCTGCCCAGTGAGATCCTAATTAATGACTAATTAGGGGAATTATTAATGGATCCATGGGGAATTTGGGAATGGGATCTTCCTGCTGTCTGGTGAGAGCAATCAGCGCTAACGAGGTGCGGGAATTAATTAATGGATCCATGGATCCATGGGGAATTCAGGAATGGGGTGGCCCAAGGGGTCTCACTGGGATTTGTGGCTTTCCCGAGGGACGGGGCAGGGATGGAGCTGGGAAAGGTGGGAAGGGCCGGGCTTGGAGCTTCATGGATGGAAGGAATGGAGCTGGGCAGGAATTGTGTCCCTGGGTCATCCCTGGATCCCAACTTTGTGTCCCTGGGGCATCCCTGGATCCTGAATTTGTTGGGTGATCCCATCCCTGGACCCCAGCTCTGTGCTCTGATCCCATCCCTGGATCCTGAATTTGTGTCCCTGATCCCATCCCTGGATCCCGACTTTGTGTTCCCTGGGGCATCCCTGGATGCTCCATAATCCCTTCATTGCTTCTGAACACCAGACTCATCTAATTCCCTGGTTTTTCCCTTTTTCCCCTCTTTTTCCAGGCATATCCTGATATCCCGATATCCCTCCCATCCCTGTGTTCCCAGGCAGGAGCATTGGGATTAAATATCTTTTGAACTCCTGCTCCCTCACCCTCTGGAATACAGCAGCTCCTTAATGAGCCGCTCCCGGAGCTGCTGCTCCGTGGATTCATCTCTTTCCCTGGATTTATCTCTTTCCCCTGGATTTATCTCTTTCCCTGGATTTATCGCTTTCCCGACTCCGCGCTAAGTCCTTGCCATAAAATATTCATTTCCCGTCAGAATCTCGCTTTTCTCCTGCTTTTTTTCCCCCCCTCTTTTTATTTATTCATATTCCCAGCACTTCCCACTCGCTGCGGAGCTGCCGGGAATTCCAGAAGCTGTTCCCTATGGAAAAGCCGTGACCAGCCGGGAGTTCGGCCGCAGGGTTCTCCCTGATCCCGGTTTTTTCCCATTCCCATTCCAGGGCAGAAGCTCGTGCACGTCACCAGCCTCCTGCTGTGCCAGGGCTCGCTCTGGGTGGGAACGGACCTGGGAATCATCGTCCTGCTCCCGGTGCCACGCCTGGAGGGCATCCCAAAAATCACCGGTGAGTCCCGGAGCCCTTCCAGGGAAACGGTGCCATTCCCAGAGAAACGGTGCCCATTCCCAGGGTGTTCCCAGGGAAACAGTGCCCATTCCCGGAGAAATGGCGCCCATTCCCAGAGAAACAGCACCATTCCCAGGCTCATTCCCAGGGAAACAGTGCCGTTCCCAGAGAATCAGTGCCATTCCCAGATAAACAATGCCATTCCCAGATAAACAGTGGCCATTCCCAGAGAAACAGCGCCCATTTCCCGACCATTCCCGGAGAAACGGCACCATTCCTGGAGAAACAGCGCCCATTCCCAGACCATTCCCAGGGAAATGGCACCATTCCCAGGCTGTTCCCAGTCCATTCCCGGGCTCGTTCCTGGGCTCATTCCCAGCCCATTCCCAGGCTGTTCCTGGATAAATAGCGCCATTCCCAGAGAAACAGTGCCCATTTCCAGGCTGTTCCCAGCCTGATCCCACTGTTTCCATTCCTGGGCTTTTCCCAAATAAACAGTGCCCATTCCCAGGCCATTCCCGGGCTCATTCCCAGCCCATTCCCAGGCTGTTCCCAGCCTGATCCCGCTGTTTCCATTCCCAGGCTGTTACCAAATAAACAGTGCCCGTTCCCACGCTCATTCCCAGCCCATTCCCAGGCTGTTCCCGGATAAAGAGTGCCCATTCCCGGGCTGTTCCCAGCACATTCCCAGGCTGTTCCCAAAGAAACAGCACCCATTACTGGACACTTCCCAGAGCAACAGTGCCCATTCCTGGGCTCATTCCCAGGCAGTTCCCAGCCCGTTCCAAGGCTCATTCCCAGCCCATTCCCAGGCAGTTCCCAACCCATTCCCAGCCTCATTCCTAGCCCATTCCCAGGCTTGTTCCCAACCCATTCCCAGGCTCGTTCCCAACCCATTCCCAGCCCATTCCCAGGCAGTTCCCAGCCTATTCCCAGGCCGTTCCCAGCCTATTCCCGGGCTCGTTCCCAGCCCATTCCCAGCCCATTCCCATCCCGATCCCGCTGTTTTCCAGGGAAGGGCATGGTGTCCCTGAACGGCCACGCTGGCCCCGTGCAGTTCCTGGCGCTGGCTCTGAGCACTTTGGCCCCCGACGCCCTCCGGGCCGAGCAGGACGAGGACGAGGAGGGCGAGGAGGAAAAATCCCCGGATCCAGAGGGGCTCCCACCCCGGGAAATGCGGAAAAAAGGGATTTTGTTACAATACCGGCTGCGCTCCACGTCCCACCTGCCTGGGCAGCTGCTCTCCGTGCGGGAAGCGCCGCCGGGAACGCCGGGACACGCCGAGGAGGATGGATCCATCTACGAGCTGGCTGACGATCCCAACGTGTGGGTGCGGAGCCGGCCCTGCTCCCAGGATTCTCCCCGCAAGGAAATCTCTTCCGTGGCCATCGTCTCCGGAGGCCGCGGGTACCGGGATTTCCGGGCGGAATCCGCGCGTCGCTCTGGAGCCGCCGACAGCTCCCTGCTCATCTGGCAGCTCCCGCTGGCTCTGTGACCCCTCCGGAGCTCCCACCTGGAATTCCCAAATTTCCTACCTCAGGAATCCCCCGAATTCCCGGGAGCAGCCCCGCCCTGGGCGCTTCATCAGCTGCGAGGGAAAAAATGGGGAAAAATGCGGGGATTTCGCCCCAAATCCAGCAGTTCTGCTGGGAAAGGAGAGTTGGGAGCGGTGGAATTTTCCCGGTTCCCGGCGTCGGGAGCGGGCCGGGCCCCGTGTGTGTGTGGATAATCCCTAGAGATAGAAAATCCCTGGATTATAAATAGGCTGTACATTATTACCTGTAAAAAGAAGGAATCTGTATATATTGGGAATGCCGGGAAGAGCGTGAGCAGCTCCCAAAAAAAGCGGCTCCAGCTGCAATATCCACTTCAATTCCCGACTGTGAATTTGAGGATCTTCGGTACCAAAATCCCCTGGATTTGGGAGCCGAGCCCGCTCAGCTTCCCGAGGAAAGGAAAACAGGGGGAGTGTGGAAATAAATCCCATAGGAATCGCTGTGGTTTCCTCGGTTTGTAGCTTCGGGTCTTTCCCTGGATTTGGGGGCAGCATTCCAAGGGTTCTGCTTCCCTGGGACTGCTTCAGGATGAGTTGGATGGGGCTTGGAGCAACCCGGGATAGCGGAAGGTTTCCCATGGAATGACATGAGTTTAAGGTCATTCCAACCCATCCCGGAATTCTGGGATGCTGATGCACCCCCCTGGAGCTGCACATCCTAAAAATCAGTTTAAAACCCCCAAATCCCTTTTTTTCCTGCTGGGAATGGGGCGGGATGGAGGGAAAATCCATCCCTCGTTCCTCTGCTTCCACCCTCTCCATCCATGCCAGAGAAACCCCAGCCCAGGGAGTCGCGAGCTCATCCCGGGACTGGATCCATTCCCGCCACCGCCTGGAACCAGCTCCGATCGGATTCTGTGGGGGAGCATTCCAGGCTGGGAATTTGGGTCAGGGGGTTAAGTTCAGGGCAGGCCCCGCTCCTGCCCCCCCCGGGGGTTCCGTGTCCGACAGCTCTCGGGGCTCCGTGCCCGCCCTGGGGACACCGGGTGGCGTCGAGTGGCACTTCCAGGCTTTTAATGTCTCACCCCGGCACGGCTCAGCTGCTCCGGGTGCCGGAGAGCGGGAACGCTCCATATCCAGGGATTTCATGGTCTGATTCCTGCGCGCAAACGGCACCGCGGCCCCGGCTAAAAATAATCAGCGTTCGCTGCATCCGGGGCTGAGCCACAGGCTCTGTGCAGCAGCGGCTCCTGGGAATTCCCTGGAATGAGGGGTTGGAAACTGGGACTCGTGAGGGCTCGTCCCATTTGGAAAAACTTCTCGGGATTTCCAGTGTAGGTTCACAGGGAGCAGAGCCAATTTTGGGGGAGAAATCCAGGAATATTTCACCCCCAAATTGGGCAGAGCTTCCGTGCATTCCATGCAAGGGGGGGTTCTTTACATACTTTCCCTGCAAGGAGGGGTTGGAAACCGGACTGTCCATGACTTATGGGGCTCATCCCATTTGGAAAAGCTTCCCAGGATTTCCAATATGGGTAAATAGGGATCAGAGCCAATTTTAGGGAAGCAATCCAGGAATGTTTTGCCCCCAGAGCGGGCAGAGCATCCCCGCGAGCAGAGGCTGCCCTTGGATGAGGTTTTTCCCCCTCGGATGAGGTTTTCCCCCTCTTTGAGCAGGATTTGCACTTCCCAGGTTTTCCAGTCCCTGCTGAGGATCCCTGTCCCGCTCATCCTGACTCATCCCCAGCTCTCCATGCTCCCCTGGTCTAAAAACAGGAATGCAGAGGGAATTCCAAGGTTTGTCCTCCTGGCCGCTCTTCCTGAGGCTGCACTTCCCTGGAAACTCCTCCCTGGCTCCATCCGTGTGCTGGTGGGAACTTGGGATGGAAAAGATGGACATGAAACATTCCAGGTCTGGTGGGAACTCGGGATGGAAAAGATGGACATGAAACGCTCCAGGTCTGGTGGGAACTTGGGATGGAAAAGATGAACATTAAACATTCCTGGTCTGGTGGGAACTCGGGATGGAAAAGATGGACATGAAAAGCTCCAGGTCTTGTTCCCAGGGCCTGGAGCTGCTGGGAAGAGCTTTCCCGGTTTCCAGGATCTGAGGCAGCTGCCTCAATCAGGGATCATTGTTCCCTGCTCTTCCTGGGAATTGGGCTCTGCCAGCAAAGGGTGCCAAGGGGAGAAGCTGAGGGGGCTGGGAACATTCCAGATCCGTGCTCTGGCTCTGGAATCCAACCTCATCCCCTTTGGCTCACTGGAAAAGGCTTTCCTGCCCCAAAACGCCTTTCCTGAAGGATCCTTTGGATGTGGCGCAGCTCCGCGGGGGAGGACGCAGATCCTCAGGTGGGAGACACACGGATATCCCACATTCCATCCCACATTCCATCCCACATTCCGTCCCACTCCCGGCCTCTGGCTTGGACTTTTCAGGGAATTCAACAACACGGAGTTTCTGCTGAGGCCTTTTGGGGTTATTTTTGTCTCATTCCGCAAGGAAAAGGGCGGTGGATTAATCATTCCTGGATTTTCCTGCTCCAGGCCGGAGTCCTCCCTTTATTTCCCTGTCACTCCGATCTCCCTCAAAACCGGCTTTGAGCTGGTGCCTGTCCGAGCTTAAACTCCCCCCAAGGCTTATCCCGCCCGGATTCCTGGTTTTTGACAACCCTCTCAGCACTCTATGCTCCCTCTTCCCAAGATAATGAGATTAATTACAGCCGGATTTGTGTTCCCTGCGCTGGCTTTGGAGAAACTGCTCAGAAACGTTGACGGCTTCACCTTCCCCCTCCTTCTCCCACTGGATTTGGGCTCCGGAATCGCTTCCCTTGGAGTTAACTAATGACCAGGAGGCTGGGAGATGACGCGGGAAGTGACAAGGCCAGGAGCTGGGGGATTTCGGGGGATTTTGGGAAGGTGGGCTGAGGAAACAGCGATTTCCGGGCCATGTTGGAAGGGGGCATTGGAATGATGGATGTTGGAATGGTGGCCATGGTGAGAAGGGATGTTGGAATGATGGGTGTTGGAATGATGGGTGTTGGAATGATGGATGTTGGAATGATGGACACACTGGAAGGGGATGTTGGAATGGTGGTCATGGTGGAATGATGGTCATGCTGGAAGAGGATGTTGGAATGACGGGTGTTGGAATGATGGATGTTGGAATGATGGCCATGGTGGAATGATGGCTGTTGGAATGATGGCTGTTGGAATGACAGATGTTGGAATGATGGCCATGCTGGAAGGAGATGTTGGAATGATGGCCATGCCACCGGGCAAAGCCAACCCATAATGTGGTGGCCTCATGGCAAACCCTTAGTGATGCTGATCCCAAGTATCCCACTGGGATAAGGGGCCATGTGCTGCAGCAAACCCTCATCCTAATCCTTGGGAATGGGATCTATGACCACACTGCTGGTCAAAACCAACCCCTAATGGTGCTTGACCCCATGGCAAACCCGTAGTGGTGGAAACCCATAACGATGCTGATCCCAACCCCCCCTTTGGGATACAGGACCACATGCTGCACCAAACCCTCATCCCAATCCTTGGGAATGGGATCTATGACTAGACCTCTGGGCAAAGCCAACCCATAACGACATCAATCTCAGCTGTCCCGTTGGGATAAGGGTTCATCACACCACACCTTCATCCCAGTCCTTGGGAATGTTGGCTCTATGACCAGACCTCTGGCCAAAGCCAACCAATAGTGGTGCTTGACCCCATGGCGAACCCATAGTGGTAGAACCCCATAATGATGTCAATCCCAACCACCCCATCAGGATACAGGACCATGTGCTACACCAAACCCCATCCCAGTTCTTGGGAATGTTGGATCCTTGACCACACTGCTGGGCAAAACCAACCCATAGCGGTGCTTGACCCCATGGCAAACCCGTAGTGGTGAAACCCTATAACGATGCTGATCCCAACCACCCCATCGGGATACAGGAAAACCTTCTTCCCAATGTTTGGGAATGTTGGATCATGCTGACCCTCAGCCCCCAATCCCCCCGGTCAGCAGGACAAACCCATCCCAGGACACCCTTGACCTCCAGGACATCCATGCCCCCCTTCACCCCCACCCCTGAGGGTTAATTTTGTGCTAATTATGCCCTCATTAAGGCTCCTGGCTGGGCTCTTTCCCAGCTCCACCCCGAGCCGGGCAGCTGGGAGGAGGTCAGGAGGTCCACCCCTAATTCCAGGCCCAGCGTGAACGCCCCCCATTAGCGTAATTAGGCGCGCTAACGAGGAGCTGTGATGTTTTATGCATGGTGCCTAATTTTACCCTGGCAAGTTCCCGCTATATTTAACTCCATTAATCATTGATTCCCGAGGGGCTGGATCCCTGATTAGTGTCACATGGATTAGGGGAGGAACGGGATTTAAAATAAACCCCTCTCGCCTTTCTCCTGGGGGAGACGGAGCCGCCGGATGCCGACAATCCTTGGATGAGTCTGGAATGAGGCTGGAAGACGTCGCTCCTTTCCTGAGCTTTTTTTCTGGGAAAAACCGGGAAAACGAAGACATTGTGGGATTGTTTCCCCCACCCCCTTGCCAATCCCGGTTTTCTTGGCTGTGTTTACACAGTAGGGCCAGCAGTGATTAATTTTTTTTATTGGGGGCTTGAAGAGTTTATGGAGCAATTCCCACATTTCCGTGATGGATTCCCAAGGGTTGGGAGCCACCGGTTGGTCCTGCATCGATCAGCCCGTCCGGATGCCGGAGGATCCATCAATCCCCACTGCGGACATTGGAATTCCTCAAGGAGGTTGAGGACGAGGAGTAATTAAGGCTCGAGTCCCTTTGGTGTCCAGCTGCTCCCAGTTTTCTCCAATTCCCTAAGAAATTAGAGGAATTCCCTAATTAATTTGGAGCCACCAGATTTTAGAGGGAATTTCCCCCTTCCTTAACCCCATCCCTGCAATTTTCCATGGATTTGGCCCATTCCCACCCCTCATCCTCAGGGATGAGGATTTGGGAGGTGTCCATCAGCCTCATCCAGCTGACAGAGCCACCAAGATCCCGTTTTCCTACCACCCCACTGGATTTTAGAGGGATTTTCCCCCTTCCTTAACCCCATCCCTGCAATTTTTCATGGATCCAGCCCATGTGGGGATGGTTTTTCCGAAATCCAGAGAGGATTTAAGGGATATTTTTGGGAGCAGTGACTTTTCCAAGTGCAGCAACATCCCCCCAAATCCCCCATTCCCAAATCCTCACTGCCTTCTGAACAAATGTGCAGGGAATTCCATCCTCACCCCAAATTGGCTCCCTCTGTCCCCAGTTTGGCCCCACGGCTTGGGAACAGCGGGATCCTGCTTTTTGGGGAGCATCTCCAGGGATTTGGGGTCTGTCCTGCTTTTTGGGGAGCATCTCCATGGGTTTTGGGGTCTGTCCTGCTTTTTGGGGAGCATCTCAATGGATTTGGGGTCTGTCCTCCAGGGAAAAGTGGGATTGAGGAGTGGGGGGGAGCAGGAAGATCCCACACCACCTTGGGGGTTACTTTGGCATTACTTGGGGGTTAATTTCCCTCTAAATGATCCCAAAATCTGAGGCTCATGGAGCAGCCGGCGGGTCCAAGGATCCAAGGCCTGGACTGGGGAGAAATTGGGAACTGAGGCCTGAGGGTCCTGAGGAAACTTGGGGATTTGAGGGGGATCAGAGCATCCAAATCCTGGGCTGGGAGGACCTGGGGGGTCCAAGGATCCAAATCCTGCAGGGGAATTACTGGGGTCTGGGGGGAGATTGGGATGTGGGGGATCCAAACATCCAAACCGTGGGTGG
>VZRV01001881.1:2137641-2249824 GCA_013398115.1 Falcunculus frontatus | reverse complement strand
GACATAGGAGCTTTAAAATCCACAGGTAACTGGATTTTGAAAGTGTCAAACCTTAGAGTTTACACAGTCCAGGATAAGCAGTATGTATCTTCTAGCTTGAGCACAATTAGAGAGAAATCCTCTGAAAAATGTTACTCATTGCTTTCCTTTTTGACTAAAAGCACATGAAGATCCACTCTCAATGGATCTGCCAATGCCAGAAGCCCCAACTGCTTGTTCTTTGCTCCTTTTGAGGTGCAAGATGGTACCTTCTCCCATTTTAAACAAGTCTTACTTATTTGAGCATCTGAATTAGACAAATACTCCTGAGTTTCTGTGGCCTTTGGATCAGACTTTGCATAAACATAACACCAGAACGTGGCATTATGTTCCCTGGCTGCAGGGGACTCACTCTACTTGCACACTAGTGGAAGTGGGAGCAAAATCTGGTTCAGCGCTCACACCGTACACACATATTTAGTCTCATAGCAACAAGGAATTCCAGAAGACTTCCCATTTGAGAGGACAGTGGTACCTGGCAACGCCACTTGCTGTACTACATATGGTTCACTCTCAGTTTTGTGTTATCTAAATAGCTTTGGACTTTTCAAATAGGGTGAGCCCTATTAAAAAATATCCATCCTCAATTTCTTTACTTGTCACCTGCATAAAGATTTATAAAATATTAAAGATAGCTCAAGTTAGCAGTGTAGACTTTTCTGGAAGACTTTTCTGAATAAATTCCACTGATAAAAATTCCCCCTTATCTTTCAGCCAAGTAAGATTTGCATCCCCAACTAATGGAATAACACCTGTCAAACAACTTCTAAGCTGCTTAGGCTGTAACAGATTTGCAGACTTGTCTCACTCTGCATTTCCAGAGCTCTGACCCCATTCATCTGCAGCAATACAGAGGCAAAAAGCTGTGATCCTAGCAGCAGCTCCTGCCAGGGAACCACTCCACAGGAGTTTTCCCCATTGTGTTGAAGGAGCAACATTCATTATTTGAAAGCTGGTAAAGGATGGTGATGGCGCTGGAAGACATTTCCAATATAGAAGACATTTGCAGCTGAGAAGAGAAGTGAGGAATGCATTTTCCTGATGATCAGGGAGCAAGAGCAAATGTGTAAGAGATAGAAGATCTTCTGAGATCTTAAAAGAAAGAAGCAGAAAAATGAAGTGCATAATTTTCAAATGTGTGTTCTCTTCTGGAAATGCAGCTCATTTGTTCTTTTTACCAAAAATTCAGTCGAGTTCTATGGAATTACTAAAACTGGAACTCTGTAGCAAAGACAGCAGCCTTTGCTCAAGTAAAGAGACTTGAAAAAAATTATCTATACTCTGCATTTAATTTTGTGAAAAGATTCTACCAGACTCTGTAAGATTTATTCTTCACTACTGAGATATTTCATAAATAAAGATGCGCTAAAATTCCTAGAAAACAATCATGTTCAGATTGTATTCCACATACCTAGAAATAAAGTCCTACTATTTTCAGCTGTGTTAAATGCCTTTTGCATAAATATTTTATTCCTGTTCATGCAATAAACCCCCAAATTATGCATGGCAAATGCAGATCTAAATGCAGGAGCACAAAATATGACGTTAGCCCATCTTCACTAATGAATTTGGAAACTACTTCTGGCTTTGAAAAAAAAAAAATAGAGCAGACAATAGCTATTATTAGGTTATCTAGACCAAACCTTTGCGAATGCCCACTGGATTTCATTTTTGTTACTTTTGAGTCACTCAGGCAATAGTCTGTCACCAGTCACTTGAGGTGATTATTCCAGCCCAGTGGTTCTCTCAGCTGGAATGTTTCTCCTGATGCTAAGTTTAACATTTTATTTTGTTGAAATTCACCCAGTTCATCTTTCTCATAAGCCTGAAGTAGCATTATAAATCCTTTTCCATTTTGAATCTAACCAAAATAGAAGATATATTGAATATATAGGAATGAGCACAGATAAATATATTTCCACCAATTAGCTTTTGCAGAGTTTAAGTGATTTTTTCCCCCTCTTTACTCTGCATGCCAACGGCTGGTTTGCATTTCTTTGCTTTTCTTTGCTTTTGAGCCAGGAACAACTACAGCAGTCCTCAAAATTTTATTCCTGATCTTCAGCTGATACTAGGCAACTGCCACTGGAGTAGAAATTAACATCTAAAGAGATGCTATTGATCTCTGGTTTGCGACATGATGCAGCTGCCATAGGAAACACAAATACAGATCCATTTGACCATCTCCTTCCATGAACACCTAAAATTTTCTTTTTTTTTCCCTTGACTTACCAAATTAGGTAATGTATTAATATATCTTTAATATTTTTGACAGACTATATGCTGCTTCCTGTTCAGTCTCCTAGTGGCAGATTCATAAAAGGGATAGCACAGCATAGATAATTTAGAATTGCCAGTGTGCAATCTCCTTGCTAACAGTGCATGTTTACTTAGAACTTTTGATGGTTTAGGGTTTTTTTTTTTAAGTTATTTTGTTTCATGTTGCTTTTCAGTTGCATTATTTTGCTGTTCACGTCTTCTTCCTACCGTCTTGCTGACTTTCTATTCAGGTATGATTTTCTTCCTCTTTTCTATTTATAAAGAACTGTGCCAGCAGTTCATGCCATGTAGACAGTTGTCCACTGGGAACTCACTGAACATTCTCCCCCACAGCAGTCACCATTAGGTAACAGCTTTTGGCCACTACTGAAAAAGAAGCTGCCTAAGAAGTAGAGGTCCCAAGCCAAGCATTGCTGGCCACAGTCAAGCCCAGCAGTGGAGAAAGCAGGCAGCACCACACAGACCATTTTGGGGGTTTTTCCATCATTGTTTTCCATTTTCTTAGGCTCAGGGATGGGGAATGCTGGCTGTGGAGTGTCTGCCACCTTGTCCCTGTCTCAAGAATAACTGTGAGCTGCTGCCAAGCTGCAGGAGAGTCTCCCATCTTGTCTTTGTCTCAGCAGCCACATGGCACTAAAGTGAGGTGGTGAACACCTTTTGTGTGTAAACAACCTTCTCTTTTGTATACCTTTGTTACTAATATTGCTGCTACTGTTCATTTCTTATTCCATTGCTGTTTGCTTTCAGTAAATTGTTGTCTCAACCCACAGTCTCTGCCTTTGGCCCTCTCTCACGAGAGGGGGGTGGGAGTAAGGGGAGTGGCTTATTTGGGGTTTCATTACCAGCACGTGTTACACCACCACATATAGTCAAACAATGCCACCATGTTCCTTCATCCATGTTGTATTCATGGATCATCCTCCTCTCATCCTACCAATAAATCTCCCATTATATAATTCAAATATTTAAGCAGTTCAATTCTGAAATGTTGCTTTTGTCCTCTCTCATTTTACTTTATATGCTTCACCTGTTACAGGGAGCACCTCATTTTGCAGTAGCTGCTCTGACACATTTAACAGCACAATTATAGATGACTTGGTAACCACCCATTGACTAAAAATAACCTAGCAACTGAAGACACACTTGGGTATTTATACTTAGATATCCCAGAGGAACCCTTCACAGCTCCTGTAGCTGGGGAAAACATATGTATCTCACCAAATGCAGTAGGCTAGGAATCCTCAGGGGTGGGGGCGGAGGGACGTAGGGGAAGTGATAACATTGCACAGCTGAAAGATTTTCCAGACAACACTCTGCCAGCTAATCCAACTCTTCTCCAACTAGCTCTGCAATTAGGGTTTCCTACTGAGAACAATGACAGCATTATGACCTGGGGAATTTTCTACATAGAAAAACCTCCTTGCATCTGGGATTGAAAAATTTAGAGCCTTAAAAAATCCAGCTCCTACACTGATGGTATTTGTAGCCATTACAGATCCCAAGGAACAGTAATGCCAGTATGCATATGAGAAAATACATGAGTTGCGATGAATGAACTACCAATGAGGAGGGAGACAGGCAGCATATCCTCTGTGAAGAATCTGCAGTGCTGAAGCTCATACTTGCCTTCCAAAGTATGGAGATTTTTTTTTTTTTTTTATTCAAGACATACCAAGTTTTCACACAACCTGTTCATGAAGAAGTATTCTAATGTCTGAAGAAAGAGACATCTAAATGATGTGATTTAGTTACTGTGATACATGATTACATATGCTACGGCTGCCCATGGCTAATTTTATATTTGAGTAGAACAAGAAACTTGCAATTTAATGGAAAGAACCCCATGCGTCTTAATGGAGAACTTGTATTGCTGCAGTGTCCATCTGCCTATCCTTTTTCTACTCTCCATTTTTTTCTGGTTTATCTATGGCCTTCATCCATTCTTGTCTTCAAAATATGCTTTTATTCACTTAAAAAGACCTGAATAGTTCGCAAATTACAGCAACAAAGAGAACTACTAATCTCAAAGAGAGATTGTACAATGTCTTAAGGGCCTTTCTACCTGCCTTCAGTTGTAAGATTTTTGTCTTGAAAGGAAAATGAAGTGTTCAAAGTGAGGTTGGATGGGGCTTTGAACAACCTGATCTAGTGAAAGATGTCCCTACCCACGGCAGAGAGCTTGGACTAGATGATCTTTGGAAGTCCCTTCCAACACAAACTATTCTGTGATTCTATGGTAATTCAGAGAGAGCGTACAACTATTGAAACTCACAGTTAAGACTGGTGTGCAAGACATAGGCTCAAACATTCCAATGACTGTAGGGCTATTCACAAAAATCACAATGAAACTGAGAGGGCCTAGTCTCAGATTTTTACTTTTTGTGTATTTTAAGATCATCTGGACTTTTAAACACTTCTAAACACTTTAAAATACAATTGTTTACTCTTTTTTTTTCAGAAAAAGGATTTGTATTATAACCAGGATGATTAAACTCATAAAATTAAGGGAATGTAGTTATGATCCAGGTTTCCAGCATCAACCTCTAGGGTCTAGCTTAAAAACATGCTACTAAAATGCTGCAACATTCAGGGAGCAAATTCTTAATTGAGAAGGAGACCCATGGAGAAAGCCATGCTGAATACACACAAACTCTATGAGCCATGTCACAGCAAAACTTTATAGAATGGCAAATAGCAGTGTTGTATGGAAAAGTGAATAAGCTATCAGATTTGCAATGTTTGTTGCTTTCCCCCATCTTAGTAGAGGGGGAAAATTTAAAACAAACAAAAAAACAATTCTACAAAAATGAATTCTGCCATACAAACTCATACTCATTGGCAACTCAACCAGTGAACTCTTTGACCTGTAGTTTTAGCTTTAACTGGAGAACCTCTTTTACATTTCTTTAGATTTTGACTTTCCACATCAAAATCCAGGTGTTACAAAAATTGATCAGGAAATGAAGTTAGGCCTCAATGGCCACTTGGAATTCTTTCCATTAGCAATTCTTATTGTAGTATGTATAAAAGTGAGCTGCAGCAAAAGTGGCACACACCCAGAACAAACCAGGCACCTCCACAGTGAGTTAAAACAGGTTCTGAACATATGGGGAAGAGACAACAATTGCATCTAGTATTTGAGCACATTGAACGATAGTACTGAGAGAAGAAGTAATCTTTGGTTGCTATTAAGCTAGTGAAGGGGAAACAAATACTTTTCAGACAAATGTTAAGTGCAGATGGTTTAAAAATTATTCAAAACCTCAAATAAACATTTAAAATTTTTACATGCACAAAATTAACAATTATTACATTTTATGTATAAATTAAAATGGGTTTACCACTATGGCACTCTTTTCTTTAACCTAAAAATTCTCATGTTTTCAAGAGACTATAAGACTATGACATTAAAAGATACCCAGAATTTTATATATTAAGTTTCTTCTGGGCCTATATTCAGGAATAAGTAAAGGTGAAATGGTTGTTAAATTCAAATCTTTAATCTGAATACAGAAACTTCTTTGTCATTCTGAAGTATAAAACAATCATTTTACAAGCCATTCATGTATAATATAGTCCACTAGTTCATGACTGTAAAGAAAAAGAATAATATTAGTGAATCTCTAGCTATTATTAAATATGGCCAGTTAATACTAAATTGTATAAGACTTTTTTTTTTTTCTTCAGTTGGAAGAAACTGGATTATTGAAAGCTAATCTGAGGTTTATTACTGGACTCTGTGGAATTAACACACTGGAGGCCTATCTATTTACATCTGGCTTGGATAATGGCAGGAACGGCAGATTAAAATAACCTTCTCTTGCATGCACAATCTATTCATTATTTACTTGTCTGTTTGTTTTTGTAGGAAGTTTATTTCTTCTATTTACCAGATACATCAGGAGGCCTATAACTTACTATAGTTAATGAAGTAGCCACTGCATAGAACCTTTTCACAAAACTTTCTGTGAAAAACATATTTTAAGAGGCAAAAACCCCTACGGTTTTGTTTTAAATTATGCTGTTCTAATAGGAACAATTTTTCTGCATGCTTACATTGTTTTGAAGCACAAATCTTTAATTACAATGTGAAATGGAGCATCTGAGATTCTTGACACTTAACAATAAAGTCAGTATTAAAATATGACCCCTGGTACATGGGGGAGTGACAGTGCACAGCCTGAACTAACTTCTGTAAAAATCCTGGAGATACTGTAGCTGATTCAGCTGGATTTCAGCTGGATCAAGCATTACAAAGAGCATTATATAAACATTGTAAGAAATAAAACATCCTTCTCTACAACAGAATATATACTCTTCCTTGGACACTACTTAACCTTAAATAGAGAAGGAGTGCCAAGTCCTGAGTGGTTTTAGCATCACACCTGTTCTGGACTGTCCCAGCCATCATCATACTCATCATCAGGCTTTTAAACAAGAGATAAAAAGCCTTCTCTGATTTCTTAGTGCATACTCAGTGAAAAGCCCCACACCAACAGCCCACATACTGCACAGGTACAAGTTCACAAGCCCTTATGTTTTCAGTTGTCTGTGTCCATATATGAAAGGGGAGATGCGTCATGATAACTAATTGTTTCTGACTGAACAGGAGTGTGCAAGGTAATATGTAGCTAGTAAGGATGATACAGGCATTACAGCTTGAATCAAATATAAATCTTAAGGTAGCAGATTGGTTAAGCCATGCCTGCAGAAACAGCTTTGACCTTAAAGTCACAGTAAAAATCTGAGTCTGATTTACCACACCAGTGTACTAATATAGTGGTAATAGACATTAGATTAGTATAATATTATACATTGAATGGCTACTATATTAGAAGTAGACATATCAGAAGTGGGCAATGATGAATTGAAATTTTCATGCATGAATTAAAACATACAGATTAGATATTGTATTTATTTTTTTTTAAATACTTGTTACCTTTTTTTAAAATGAAAAAAATGTTTATTTAGTTTTGTTTAACATTTCAGAGGAAACTTGTATAATCTATTCTGTAAGGAAAGCACAGAATAATAGGTCAGTAACACAGTTTATAAACTATGCTCTCAGTCCATGCCATAGTGCTTTGAGAATGTGTCAACACTCAGCGATTTCCTTACCCAGCTCAAAAGCATCTTGGAAGCACCCCGGGCAATGTCTCATATACAGCCATTGAGGGTTATCCGCTCCAAAATAGCTGTTATAATCTGAATGGAAGAACCATAAATGATTCAATTGAAATCATGTCTGAAAATGCAAAAGGAAATGAACACAGAACAAACTATAACATTAGTGGGTCTAACAGCGTGCACACCTGAAGATCTAGAATTGAAGACTTTGGTATTTCCCCTTACAGTCATCCTACTCTATCAGACAGATACTTCAAGATGCTGAGAATAGTACTTACAAAATTGACCTTTACTGGTTTTTAGAAGAGTTATTTTGCATCATTTCAGACATAAAGTTAGCCAAAAACATCCAGTCACCTCTGATACAACTGAAATTTGGTAAAGTCTCTCTCTCCACCCTTTCTTCTTTTATATTTGAAAGAGTTTAAGTATTCATTATCCTCTCTATAAGGTGGTTATAGTATAGTACCTAGCACCTATCTAGTCATAGCCTTCAGAGTAAAACTGTGTTTAAAAAAACCCATAGAGGATAAATACTGGATCCACATGCAGCCTGCTTTGTGGATTTTTTGAACTTTACAAAGAGACTGTATCAGAAAAAACCTTTTTTTTACATAGAAAAGTAATGTAATTCTATACAATCAGAACAGATCAAATTCCCAAAACACATGACAATTACTTCTAGAAATGAGGGACTAGTAAAAAGCAATATACTTAGTAGAGTAATTGTTATGGTTTAAAAGGATATCTTGGATTTATTTTGAATGAAAACCACATTTTCTAGTGTTTTCTCTTTGCCTACACATAACCTAATTTTATTTTCTTCCATTAGGTTTTAAAATATTTTGTTTTAAAATCACTTCAGAACAATAAAAGGGGGGGATATAGGAAGCAGGTGTGTACTTTATGTAGTAAACTGAAATATCACATAGTACGAGCAAGATAACATCTAATTGTATATTATGTATCACCTGAGAGATCAGCAAGGCAATCAGCAAGTAATCAGAAGTTATTTTGTTGCAGTAAACGTGCAACTGGTATCAACCCTAAGGACATACCATAGGTATGAAGATGTTTATCAATAATGCTGTCTTATCAAAATGGATAGAATCAGTACATGACCAATGCCCTCCCGTTGTGAGAAATAGCTGCAATTTATTTTGCCATAAGAAAAAGGCCTTACTCTTTCCAGATTATGTACGCTGCTGCTCCTCATACAGAAAAGCATTCTCAAGAACTCAGTCATTAAAAAAAGTGATGCAACTGTAACTGTTACTGTTTTATTTTCTTTTTCCAGGTATACTAACAAATATGTGTAATCTTCTTTCTGACAGACACAATGTAGGACAAAAATTCTCTAACAGAAATTTGAATTTTCCACTGTTTGTGGCAATCATCTTTTTTTTTAATTGGCTGACTATCAGAACTGAGTTTTGTAAACAGGTATCTTTTCCTTTTATTTTTTTTTTCAAACTACAATAATCTTTATCATCCCAATTATTTTTGTGTGTTTCATACCTTGTCTTAGAGAGGATTAATTTGACACAAAATAGAAAATATTTCCTATTCTTTAAGAAGATAAAAGTAATCCTTTGAGTTACATTTTTCCTGAATATTTTGGTAGATATTTTAGTGTTGCTGCACTATGACAAAGTATTTTTACAGGAAATTCTGGTAACAAAGGATTTTACTAAAATAATGTTCAATAACCAGAGACATGAATAAATTAAAAATTGAAAAGATGTTAGAATGCACAACAACTGAGACAAAATACTGGCTCACTAACAATTGTGAAATGAAGCTTCCTCTCCTCGGTTTCACTGATAATTTTTTCTTCAATCCTGCATCAACTTATACTACAGAGTCTGGAACTCTGTTTAAGAATCAGGTCCTGCATTTACTGAAAAACTGAAAGAAAAGATGGTTGTAGTGAGTCTTTTGCTAAATCCAGAAAATGGCAATACATGACACTGGGAGCAGCCAGATGGTTGTGAATTCAAGTGAGGATTGGGAGCTGATACTTGTGGCTCCTTTTGTACTTAATAGTTGCAATAGTGTACTTCTTTCTTTCATTTTTGGTTCTTCTGTCCAGAGTAGTATATGTTATGTATGTGTATAATAGAGGATATCACCCCCATTCAATCCACAATGCTCATAGAGATAAGAAAAAAAAATAATTACAAAGCTCTTTTCTCCTGCATTGTGAGGGAAGTCTTAACCATAGCATAATATAATACTCATCGTGAGAAGCATTTACACTGTCACTCATATGGGAATGTTATTAAAAGCAATTCTATTCAGCACATATTCAAACAACAATAGTGGAGGGATGGACTTCATGGCAAACAAGCAACCTCATGAATCCCAGCACAAATGAGGCCTGTTCTTCTGTATGTTTACATTTTGTATTTAACTGCAATTAAGTGACTTCCTACAGCTGAATATTTTTTAAGACCATGTCAATTCTCCACACTTAATGTGGTAGGAGAGGACATAGTATTAGGATATTTATAGGGTCTCTGTCTTCTAGTGATGATTTCATAGGCATTTTGATTGAATTCAACCACTAAATTAGAAAGCTTTACATGGAAGCATAACAGATATCTTGTTTTCTGAGCCTCAAAAGCTGCAGAGCCCTCTTCATTGTCCTTACTGACTGCTCACTCTATTCCAAATCTCTTACTTGTACAGTTTGTCTGCTGCTACAACTTTCTACAAGTAAAAACAAAACAAGCCACAGCAAAACAAACTTTTTTTATGAAGTCATTGCAGCAACATTTCCCCTAGATTGGAAATCTCTCACCAAGTCATTTCCAAAAGCCTTGGGAATATTGAATACTCTTTTTCTGCTCCTTGGTGCTCATGTCCTGAGCCCCGTATTCAGATTTTAACACTGACCAGCACTCAGCCAGGCAAATTATCAAATCAAGTTATAGTGGTTTACCAATTTACCTCCCATCAGCATTAAAGCAATACCTTGTTAACGTGCAGTAACTGCGTGGTGTGTCTGAATTGAACACATGTGAGTGAAGGTTATTTCAGAAAGAAAGGACAGACTGAAAGAGCAGCCAATATCCACAAGGAAAAAGTAGAGTAGACATTTGAGCAAACTGTTTAACTTTAAAGGCAATTAGGCAAAGAAATTACTTGCCTAAGGAGGTAGTTTAGACAATGTAATGAGAAGTGCTTAAAACAGAATAAACTATTTGCGAGACAGATACAGATGTAAATAATCCTCCATGTTTTCAGCTAGATGAACAGGAGAGGTATCTTTCCTATTCAAATGTCGGACTATAAAATAGTATTCCCTTTCCTTGGGAACAGCTTTCCAACTTATGACTGTTTACACCTGTTCTGAATACTAAAGTAAAACTGCACTCCAAAAGGCAGTTTAACCTCACTGTACCATTATAAAGTAGATTTATTCACAACAAGCATCTATGAAAAACTTCCAACAAAAAAGTCCTTAGTCAGGAAGATGCACATTGTCGCAAAAATGGATTGTTTCTCTAAGTACTTATATGGCCCCATTGCTATAGCATCCAAGTGCCTTACAAACATTAATGAATGTATTCTCACAACACCCCTGGGAGATAGAGATAGTATTATTAGCTAATGCACAAAGAGTAGCTTGTCCAAAGTCACACAGAAAGTCTGTGGCACAGCTAAGACTCAAAACTGTGATTTCCTGCCTACTGCTGTAACCATGACTATATTCTCCTGTCCATATACTGGATTTCAAAATATGTTACATATAACCTCAGATCTTTACACAATAAGCCTTTCTGTTCAGCTGTAGATCCAACCACTGACTTAATAAAGAAAAATAACTTTGTTTATCGGGAAGCTTCATTACAGCAAGAAATTTGCAGGTTACTCAAACAATGACAGTTATATGGACCATAACTGGTACTGATGTATGAGAGCAATGAAAGAGAATTCCCTGATCATCACATTCAGAACAGGAGGCATCATATCCAGAACATGACTTTGATACCTAAATATCTTCCTTCAAATAATATACAATATACAGAGAAGTCTTGTTTTCAGAATAAAGGGAAGAAAAAAAAAGAAGAAAAAGAAAGGCTAGCTGTATTCCCCAAATAGTTCCTTTTGGGTAAACTATTTCTGCAATAAAAAGACACACACTGTATTTCCAGCTGTAATGAGGTCAGATCTGGAGGGACAACTGCAGTAAGTGTACTTACACCTGAATATCAGAGAAGAGAATATGACTTATTAGTTAATATTATAATTATGTAAATGTACGATATTGAGACATAGATTAGATAGATAGACAGATAGATAGACAGACGGACAGACAGAGTTTTGCAGTCATTTAATGAACTCAGAGATCTGATCAAATGATAGCAGGATTCTTCTAAATGAGGAACACAGCAACTTGTTTTTTATTTTGGCAGAGGGGAAGCACAGGCATTATATATTTTCTCAAACTTTAAAGAATTTAAAAAGAGAAAATATTGGACATCTGCATAAATAATGGAAAAAGCTATGAAGGTACAGTGGATCGCAAAGTGAATAATGATACAAAACCACAATATTATTGTAAAAAAGTGAAGCATCATCTTGGAATTCATTGGCAGAAACAAAAGACAATGTAAGTAGTGTCTCCTGAAGTTCCAACAACAGCAATTTTCTCAGTTTGTGGCTTCATCTTTTAAGAAAGATGTAGACAAATTAGACCTGCTTTTAATTAGAGCTACCAGTATAGGAAAGGGGATTTACATTAGACGCTAATTGAAAACAGCTCATCTGTCAGGACAGTTAAATAATGGATCTGTTTATTATTGACAGCGAATCCACATTTCAACATGTTTAAGTTAATAAATACCCATTGGGCTGATCCTAATTCACAAAAGAGGATAGACTAGACTGTGTCCTCAGATCCATTTCAGCCTAACACATACATTTAATCACTGTACAAACAGTTATTCCGATCACCCATTGTCCAAGAACTCCTATTGTAGAATCTCTTATTCCCTCTCTCCCCATCTCTATTACTTTCTCTTC
Source organism: Falcunculus frontatus (assembly GCA_013398115.1). Taxonomy (NCBI): domain Eukaryota; kingdom Metazoa; phylum Chordata; class Aves; order Passeriformes; genus Falcunculus; species Falcunculus frontatus. Next base: position 2,237,347 of record VZRV01001881.1, on the reverse strand, counting down.
TTTCCTTTCTTCCTGTTTCTCCCATCAGTTCTCTCTCTTTCAGCCCTCCCTCTGCCCTTTCTGTGGGCACTTAGAGTCACACATCCCTATTTGGACTGGAAATTCCCGAGATGTCTACCTTTAGCAACCTTAGCATGTTAAGGAACATCCTATTCTTAGAGATCAGATATCTGTTCCCTACAGACTACATCAAGATCCAAATTTAGATAAATTATTATTTAAGCTCCTCATACTCTCACTACAGGAACAGAAAACTGCACTGAGTGGGTACTTCTGGGTAATTTTTATTATCATTTTTATTACCAGAGTAATAGAAAAATTAGGAAGATAGACTGTACATTAGTAAAATTAGCAGGTTAGAGAAAAAGAGACTCTTGATATTAAAGAGCTTAGGTGCTCAGTTCAGTTGCAGGAATACTTTTTCATTTTCTCTGGTTCTCCCAAGTAGAGGGCAAGATTTTTTTGCCTGGTCACTACCATCACAGATACCTGTTCATGTCCGCATATGCAGAAAACTTCCTCTGACTTAACCTGTTGCACATGGATTGTTCTGTTTAATAAAAACCAATGTCACGTGAAAGACAAAAAAACTGTCCTGCACCATAAGTTTGTCTCCTTTCATTTCTTTTGCCACTGTTGAAACAGAGATTGGGCAGAGATAAAATGCACTCAATGAAAGGATAACAGGATTTAACTGTTCATAGTTCCAGGTGAAGTGCAGTCAAATAGGAGTATAGGAACTGTTTCTAACAAAGGACTAAAGGAAGACTTTACACGTGGGACACCCTCTTGGAGATATAACCCCCTCTGGGACTGTTTTGTAATACTGGGATCAGGCCATATTATCTGGTTAGAATAGGTTACTGTTTTCTTCGCCCTATTTTGTTCCCACATATATAAAGCTGACTGGGAAAAACTATTCAGTTATCCGAAATGATACAAAAGCCATAACAATATCAATAAATGTATTGTGACTTATTGAAACAGCAGCCTGCATAGCTCCCACTAAGAAGGAGTACAGTCCCTTATACAAAAAATCCATATTCACTGACGTAGAGGTTATTAGAATAGCTGTATTTATGTGCAGTTTAGAAGTGACAGTATAAAGGATTGACTAAGAACCCACACATCTGGCAAGTCCAGAAGTGCACACATGAAGCAAAGTCCTTATTTGAGGAGAGAATCAGCCTTTGCCTAGAATGTGCAAGAACTTGCAGGAGGCTTTTCAGACAATCTGGAAAGAAAGACTACTGAAGTTACAGTGGGTACCAGAGAGCCCACTTACAAGATGTTAGCAAGAGCCCTCTGCTGTGAAGTTTGTGGAGTGCCTGGCCAAACACTAATGAAGAAAGCCACAGGAATCCCATAATGGAAACTGAAAGTTAAGCTGCTAACTATGAACATATGGAGCTAGGCAAGCTGTAGGGATCACAGATAGTTGTGATGGTTTAGACAATGACACTCATTCCTCACAGAATGATCATATCAATGAGAGGAATCTCAGAATTGTGAGTATCAGTTAAAATGGATGGCTTCACTTAATATGGACAACCACCATCAACATAATCAGTGGAGTCATGTTGACTTAATGGAAAAAAAGCCCCTAAAATTTCACTTGACATTTGGTCATGATCAGCATTGTGCTAATTTTACCAGAAGCTACCAGATTGTCAACAACACATAGGGGGAAGGTCTTAGAGGATGGCAAGTGAAGCAAATTCATTTTCTCTTGTCAAAGGTGATACTTTTATTGTTCGCATTAATAATCTCTGATATAGCATTACAATTCTAAAAGACAGTCAGAAATCTAGTTGTGGGGTAATTTTTTGTTATTTTTGGTTTTGCTTGGTTTTGTGTCTGTGCTTGACTGCAGGAAGTGACTTTCTCACTTTCGCACAGAAAGCAAGGGCCCAATGAGAGAAAAATTTGAGGAATCACTGCTAGATATCACCTAGACTCTTAAATGAAAACATGAGTCTGCTTCATGTAGCTTCATTTCACTTGGTAACACAGATAATTTCCTCTCATTTTACAGAGTCTTAGAGTCATTGGGTAGTTAAAGTTAGAAGGAACTTCTGGAGGTCATCTAGTCAAATCTCCCTGCTCAGAGCTGGGTCAGCTGGTGATTCAGGTCATTTAAAACTGTTTCTCTGTGAAGATGCAGATCACCAAACCCTGGTGAACACCCTCTTCTACTGTTCAAACACCCTTACAGATAAAAAATTGTTTTAAAAAATTGTATTTAAATTTATGCCCATTTTCTCTGGTTTCATCATAATAATTTAGGCAAAACTCAACCAAAATGGAAGAAATCAGAGGAAACTGGTTCTAAGAGAAGAGTGTGAAGAAGCAGTTGTTGTTCAGCTGAGCAGTAGCATGCAATACTAACTACCACATGTATCTACAGGCTACCATGGCAAAGATGTCTTCCACGGGCTTCTATGTACATAGAAATTTAACTGTGGTCAACTCTACATGAGTCCTGGCAAAAAGCTACATAGATAATATATCCTTATTCCAAAACTTTATATAGAATTTATGTTATTTGCTTAGGACAAACATGACACCTACCTGACAGTATAAGAAACAAAAATTTGCAAAACACTGACAAAAGCTTAAACTAAGGCAGCTTACAATAGTTTTGCTGAAACAAAGTTTAAGGGAACATTTTAAAACCCATTTAGAACATGCACATAGCATGTAAAAATGAAAATATCAATAGGATTTTCAAACTTTGCTCAAATTATCAGAGATTAAATTCGTAATGACTAATAACCTAATGACTAATAACCTAATGGGGTTAAGGAAAATAAGAGCAAAGTGTTAATTGCTTTAAAACTAATCTTTAAAATTCTGCTGATTTTATTTTGTTTAATTAAAGATTAATAGTTTGAACTTTTCATCACTAGTGAGTAACATAACAGAGTAAAATCACATTCTATGACATTACGAAAAAAGAAGGATTTGCAGGGAAGCTGAGAGACAATTTCACATAATTCTATAATTTTTTTAAAGAAAATAAAGGGAAAAAAAGAGAAATAAATTTTAAAAACCTCGATACTCAATACCTTCGTTTGCTTTCTCCTAAGCAATAAAGCAGATTCATTTTGAGGAAGGACTTTATCACAACCCTCCTAAATGTTTCCATGGTCCTAGAGAATGTAGTGTGTTCCATAAGGAAGAAGAACACTACAAATAATTGTTTACAATCAATGATATTGATTATAAAAGAACTTTTTAAAACTCTTCTCTGATAATTTAATATAATGATTATATCCTAACGCTTTCTACGCCCCTTGCCCTACCCTCCCTCTGCAGCACTGCTGCCTCGCGCTGCCATGAGCTGTCCCTTCAGCACCACAACCCACCACAGCAGCTGTTGAACTACTTAAAGCCCTCCAACCAACTCCAGCACTGAATTGTCTCATGAAAGAAGAGTGCTACCATCCTATTCAGACTTTAGTGATTTATGTTTAAAAGACATAAATTAAATGATTCAAATTGAGTTCTGAGTTAAGCATATGTAAAGTAGTCATTTAGAATAAACTAGAAACACTGACAATTTTATAAACCACTAGGTTTATAAAAGACAAAGAAATTCCTTCAAAACGATGTATTTGATAAAACTATATATGTCTGAAAATACTGTGAGACTTGCAAAGCAAGAAATAATTTCTTCTCAACAACTAAGCATGCGTAATAGAATTCCTTTAAACACCCAACTAATTTTACTAAATCCCACCTTATAAAAATTCATTGTTTATATGGGTGATAAGCATAGTTTTTCCTTCCAAAACATTTAATTGTTTATATGATACAAAATTACTTCTCTGTAAGCACTAAAAAGATCCTATGAAGCAATGTCTTTGATGTGCTGCAGAACTGTGTTTCTAAGTCAATAGAAAAAATGGAAAAAAATATTCTGAGACTGTCACATATGCACATACATGACGAGATTAAAAAGCCCAGGTTTAAAACTAGCACTAACTCCATTAAACTCTAGACAGACTATTTAAATAGCCTCAAAGTTATTGTCTTCTATTGTATGTTTATACCTATAAATACTCTTGCAAATTTCAGATGTAACTAAATGTCCTGGGTTCAGTTAGGGTAGAGTTCATTTCTTCTTAGTACCTGTTGCAGTGCTGCATTTTGGATTCAGAATGAGAATGGTGCTCATAACACACTGAAGTTTTGGGTTTTTGAGAAGTCGTGTTTATCCTAAGTCAAGGACCCTTTTTTTTCCCTGTCTCATGCTCTGCCAGCGAGGAGGTGCAGGAAAGAAACTGGGTGGGAGCACAGGTGGGACAGGTGACCCGAACTGACCAAATGGATATTCCACACCATAGAACATTATGCCCAGTATATAAACTGGGGGAGGTTACCCAGAAGGGGAGTCCAACCCGGGTTCAGGAAGGAAGGTCTGGAATCTGTCAGCAGGTGGTAAGCAATTGCATTGTGCATCACTAGGTTGTTTGGGTTTTTTTCTTTTTATTATTATTATTATGATTATTATTATTTACCATTATTATTTTATTTTACTGCATTTTCAGTTATTAAACTGTTCTTACTTCAACATACAAGTTTTACTTCAATTGTCCTCCCCATTCCACTGGGTGTGGAAAGGGGGTCTGGAAGAGTGGCTTCTTGGTGTTTTACCCCCAGCTGGGTTTAAAACCACAAGGGTCCTTCTTGGCACCCAATGCAGGGCTCAAAGGGTTGAGATAAGGACAGATCTGACCAGAGGGTGTTGAAAGAAAATTGTTATAAACATTAATTGCATTGGTTTAACAGTTGCTAGTTACAATGTGGACTTATTTGCTCTCGTATTTGTGGCTTTTTGTCTCTATTATACCAGTAATACATTACTTGCAGTTCATGTTCTCTGTGGTGTATTTCATGGGATGGGCTTATCCTATGACAGTGTCACTGGTTGGGACACCAATCTAGTGTCTGTGTTCAGTACTGCAGGCACTTTGTGCTTTGGGAGTCATCTACTGGGAATGATTAACAGTCACACCTCTGTTGTTTTCTCTGCAGAGGAACAACCTATGGGGGAGACTCTCCCTAACTTTTTTCTCTCCTCTTTTTTTTCCTTCCTTGTCCTCCAGGCTAATTATAATAGTTCAGAATTTTAAAGATTTTGAATATCTTCTGACTACCCTTGAAACCAAACTAGATTTTTTGCTAGGAGGATGTTGTTCTGTACAGTTCAGGTCTTCTTTAAGGTCAAACAAAAAATTAAGATTATTATCCAGAGGTCTGCCCAAAAGCTGGATATTTTGGAGTTGTGGGATGTGTGGGATTGTATGGACAAGTACCCAGGGCAGTGGGCACCTCCAACATGTTTGCACCTTCCCCCTGAACAAGTTCAGAAGCCAGAAAAATGAGTAAAATATTTTTAAAAGTATGCTGGCACCTGGCACTCCAAAGAGAACCAAAATCACTGCAATGTGTTGAGGCCTGGCCCAGGTTTATTGAGCCATATTCAACACTCAGTATCCTCAGGAGGGAAAGAAGGCCTTTAAATCTGAAAATGAGACAACAACAGGTGCTGCAGCTGCCCCAACCACAGTGATAGACACTGTGGCTGCAGTGTAATAGTTAAGAATAAATTACATTTGCTCCCTTTTGATGTAATGAAGAGATTTTTTGTGCTGGAAAGTTCAGAACTCCACCTTGTGGTGATAATTTTAACTATAAGTTGAAAACTGGGGAGATTAAAAGGAACACTGAGATGCGACCAGGGAAAGCAGGAGAAATTCCGGTTTGAACTACAGTGAATAAATTCTGTTGAGGTTTATTTGAAGCACCTTTCAAATTAACTGAAGATGTGAGGCAAAGCAAAACTGTATAATGATGTCTTTATTTTGGAAAAAAAACTTACAGAACAACACAGTGTGTAATATTCACTGTGGAGATAGGCTTTCATCACTGCTCCACTTCTTCTGTCAAGACAAATGCCTGAAAGTTAGAACATCTATGCTTACAGAGAGAATTCCATGGGTTCCTTTAGCTTTCTTCTAGCAATAAATGCTAAGCATTCTGCTGGACTTGAATTGTTTAAGGAAATCCAGACTGCCCAGCTCCCACCACAGACTGCAATAAATACAACATTAATCAGCAAGAACAATAAACATAATCAACAACATAAATTCCATCAATCAGTGTTTCTATATGAAAAGCAAATAATCTGCTAGCAAAAGATCCATGCTTTTTATTACTAAAACAATATGAGGGGAACAGAGGATCTAAGCCTCTGGAAATTTTCTCCAGCTTAAAGCAAAATGGTCATAGCATCAGGCCAATTCACAGAAACTGGAACATGCATATGCATATACTAAAAAAAAGTTCCAGGCACTACCATTTTAATTATAATGCTGTGGTTTAATTTTTCATTACCCTGCAGAAAATGAGGTTTAAGGGTGACAGGTTGGCCAAGCAAGTTAATATTCCAAATGCCTAGAATTCCACCGATGCTCTGATTTATCTGTTTACTGTTGGTGAAGCACAAGGCATTTTGGGGATCCCTGTTTCCTTTCATTATACTGCTGAGTTGTAACTGAGAATCATATGCTCTACTGCTGATGTATCTTCACAGAAAGAGTAAAATGAATTATCTCAGTTATTTAAAAAAATAAACAAAAATACTACTAATTTGTCTAGTAATACTTACTTGGTTTGTTTGTTTGTTTGCTCACACTATTTGTTTAACTAATTATTTCACATGAAAAAATTGCTACCATGCCACAGAGATTGGCCTCTTCCTGAGGAATAGGGCAATTCTCGCACCTCTTCGGTCACAGAAATGCATAAGGTAAAAAATAACAATGAATCTGGCCTGCCAGGGAAGCTCAGCTTTTCAGCATCATTCCTGGTCAGATATTCCTTTATTACTGGAAGTATCAAATTTTTGCAAGAGATACGAATAGCTCTACATATCATCACATACAAATAGAAGAAGACATCATTAACTATTCCTTTGTATGCTTATCTAAGCCCTTCTGTGCCAACAGGAGTCTCCTGCAGAAGGACGGTACTAAGAGCAAAATAAAGACACTCTGCCAGAGTTCAAGATAGGTTTTTCCAACACTCTCAGGCACATGGTGTGATTCTTGGGGTCTTCTGCACAGGGCCAGGAGTTAGACTTGATGATCCTGGTAGTTCCTTCCAACCCAGTGTATTCTATGATTATATTCTATGGCTCTATGCTAATCTTCTTAGAGAAGACATTAGAGGTAGTCTCAGAAAAAGTATTCCTGTGTTTGTTGTACATCAGAGAACATTGTGCCCTAACAGCTCACACTAAAAACATGTCTGCACACAAGCACTGTGCACCTCAGGAGTAGCTAGTATTTCAAAGGACCATTGTGTAAAGCTAAAAAACAAGGACCAAGCCTTTTCCACAAATAAATGAGTTCATACCTGTCCCTGAAATATACTCTCATGGAGCACCATGTGAACAAACTCTTTAAAATTATTCCATAACTATAAACAAATCTACATAATCCTAATGCACAAGGCACATACTCACTGGTACATTTCTATCCTGACATGAAACTAGTAGCAAAAGCAATAAATAGCTTACAGGGGTTGCAGACAACTATAAATATTTAGGTCATGACAGAATGAAAGTTTTACCCACCGGAGGAGAGTAAAATCTACAATCCAGCTTTTACTGAAAAGTAAGCTTTCAGTAATTTTTAGCATGGTTGTCTCTTAATGAAATGCTGATGCCATTATTCTGTGCTACACAAACAAAGAAATCAGAACGAAGGCCTGCCAAAATAATGCATGCAATTGCAGCAGAACTCTGCAGGAAAATAAAGGTTTTAGTGGAAGGAATTAAATACTTTTCTTATCTTCCTTTGGTTCCTGTACTGACCGAAGCACCCTACCTTGAGGCACCGGAATTAAAATTGAGCTCAGTGTATGAATTATTGAAACATAACAGATATTAGGCAAAATATACAAGCAGAAAAGCACATCATACCAAGACTTCTCCAAACCCCAAACATCTAAATTTGCATTTTTATGTACTTTAGTTACCAGGGCAATAAAAGGTTTCCTAGATCTCCTCTCCTTTCAGTTTCATCTTTTCCCTCAGATTCCTACTGCTAACCTGCCCACAGAGCTCTCCTCACCATAGCAAAATAGGCAGAAGTTTCATTTGGAACTTCCACATTTCTCTCTCTTATTTTCAGAATTTCCAAGTTCAAAATTTGACAGATACTCATGTAACTTTTCTACTTTTTATGCTCATTCTTTCTGGCAGTAGAGGACAGCAAGTAAAGCCCTATACTTGGTTGTTATCTTCTTGGGTCTGATGGCTTTACATATCTTGTAAATGTATTATTTTTGTTACAGTATGCAAATTTGAAATGCACACTTGTAAGGATGGTTTATGTATGAACTCTGTCTGTGACAGTGCTTAATGTTTTATTACAATTTTTATGATACAATGAGTTTTAGAGAGGGGATCCACTGGCAATAACTTAAGCCAATTTCTAAGTGAGAAAATTTTTCTGAAGAAATTTAGCTTATATGCCTTTATCACAGCCAAATTCCTACATGATACAATAATCAGAGTCCATGCAAAGTGCTTGCTTTCATTGGTGTTAATTTGGTATGAGCAGATTTTCTACAACCCAGCAAGATTTCTTTTTTCAGCATCTCAGGGATTTCCACTTGGCCAAGGGCCAAGGAGCTCATCTGAGCAGTGTCTTGGCACCTTTCCCTGCACTGACCCCAAGTATTACCCCTGCTCCGGGACTGCCACTTGCTGACTGCAAGATGCTACCCTTGGTACCTCTCTTCTTTGCAAAGCCACCATTTGTGCCTTACTCAGCACCATTAGTCAGTGTTATAGGCAATCCCTCACATTAGGAAAAAATACAGAAGTAGTTTAAGGAAATATACTTTACAGCAGAAATTTCACTGGAAAATGAAATCAAATCGATATAAAACGAAATAAAATAAAGTTCTGTAAGTAGAACTTCTGTTTCTTGAACCAAAGAAATTAAGAAATTCTAAAAAGCAGATGTATAAAGAAAGAATCTTAATAAGACTTGTGTAATAAATCCCACACTGTTTCTGATGAAATGCATTCTACTTTTACTTCTACTTTTTTACAAAAAGAGTGTGACTTTCTCAATGATCTTAAATTGCATTTCCTGCTAAAGTTCTTAAGTAGTATCTGTGTCAGAATCTGTATATTCTATTGTGAACTACCAACAACAAAGCCAGCCCACAATTTAGAGCAATTATCTATGTCAACACATAGATTATTTGCACACATTATTCACCATTCTCACGTAGTCAGGAGAACTGTTCACAGTCATGAGCATTTAAGTCCAGTACTTGCAATTTAATATTGGTAAGAATATACATGCAAAATTTGTTAGAGTATATGTGGCACTTCATATAGGATCTTCATTTTCCAGAGACCAAATTTTTCCAATATATCAAATATTTCTGACATATACAGCTACAGCCACAGGGTACCTTTCCCTTCTGTGAAAAAATACAGCAATACGTTAGACTACTATTCCTAAATCAGCTTCAGTCAAATTCAGATGCTTGTCCTTTTAAAACACGTTATCTCATCAAACCAGCTTCTCACTTGGGTGTGATCTCATTTCCAAGAAGCAGTGAGTATGCCTGCTTATGGATGACAACTTTAAAATGACTTATACTGTAGAATGGTTTTATTTAGACTTGAAAGAGCAGCCACAGAAACCAACACACTGGTTAATTATGACTACATCTTTTAAAGTATTTCTGAATTTTATATATATTTATATTATATAGGAATATATAAGAATGTTTTTTACAAAAAATTTCAAGTTTCCTTAATATCAAGCCAAATTAAGTACCAACTGAATACGAGTAAGTTAATCAGATCACTTACTTGCTAATTTAGTAGTTAAATGTTGAAATAAAGAAAAAAATAATTTTAAATATTTAAATATCATAGTTTGTTTTAAATATCATAGTTTGTTTGCAAATAGCATAGTTTATGATTAAAAGCTTCGACATAAAATCTGGTTTAATCTTACCATCTCTGGTTTCTGATATATGTTGCAGATAGATGAAATGTAGTATATTTTTAAAGAAAAGTAAATATGTAAAGAAAAATTAATTGCTCTTCTTCTTACTGATTTGTTTAAACTAAAAGAATTTATGTGAGAAAAAAGTGTCAATACTAAATATAATGCTTTCTTTTTGGTAGCAAATTACTAAGTATAGTACCAAAAAGCCAAATATAATGCATAGAAAACCTTTTTATTTTCAGGGAAGGAGGAGGAGGTACCAGAAAATGTCATTTGAAAATGTCATGGGAAAGTGTAGTACTGACCGCTGCATTTATAGTAATTACAAAGGAAATGAAAATAAAAATAAAATCAGCATCTAGGGTCCTTCTCAAACATTTATAATATTCCAGGTGAAAGTATGAATGTACTTCTGAAAAGTTGTTTTCTGACTTAAAAAAAATTCCTGCCATTTTTTCAATCCTTCTCACTACTCCATTATTCATGACTTCAAGTTGTCCAAGATTTGCTCACAGGATTTTCTTAAGTTCCCAGTGCTGCAGTAAAAATAATTAGGCATAAAACCCCCCGATACTCTGAAGGGTAGTTGTCATCAGTCAATTGTGAAGGCACAATATAAGCACGACAACTGCTTCCAATTTGGTGCATGGCTCAAAGCAGATACAAACATTCCATTCGTGGTTGCTGGCAGGGGCAGAGTAATAGATACTAGCAAACATCTACTGCTGTTAGCAGTGTGCCAAAGCAGAATTCTGCATGAGAAAATGTTACATTCTCATCGGACATGCTAAATCCAAAGGAAATCATACTAATAGAAAACAGCATTTACTCAAAAAATATACGTACCCATACGTGTGGGCTTATAAAAAGGTAAAAAACAACGCTTTGTTCACATTTCAACCATTTTGAAAAACTCACAGTTCTCCACACTGCTTTAAAAGCAGTGATACTGTGTTGATGTCCAACAGCCACTATGTAAAATCTTCATTACAAAAGCACAGCATTAAGGTGTAGAGTTTTGTACATCACTGAACTAACAATAAGTGATACATAAGCAAAACCAGAACATAACTTCTCTGCCTTTACATGCCCTTTACATACTTGTATTATCTAGAAGAGCAGTTCAATGGAAAAATAAACCAAACAAACAAACAAAAAACCAAAAAAAACCCAAACAAAAACCAATCAAACTTTAGGAGGACAATCCCAATTCACATTTTCAGGTAAGAAATTACAGGAAACTCAAATTTCTCCCAATATACAGCCCTCAACCATTCGGCTGAATTACAGGAAGACAGCTGAGGTTTTCACATCTTAAAATGGGAAGTGGCAGGTTCACTCAAACAGTGCTGAAGAAAGAAAGCTTACTGAGCTCTGTATATAAGGTCTTCTGAGAAAAGTCATACAAATAGGGTGATAAGGGAAGTGTCCCCAGCTCCTAGATCAGTACCAGAATACCTCTAGCAGAGGTTACAACACTACAAATAGTGTTAATTTACAGCTTTCTGATACATATTTCTTGCCCTTAGCTAAAACACTGGCAGCTGATATACTTGTAAGTCATAGTCAGTAAGTCCGTAGCAACAATGATATGCAGGAATGTTTATCATGTAAATAGCAACGAGGCAAATATCAGCACTTTTTAAAAGCAACTTCTGATTATACCCATCAATTCTACTATCCCATCAATTTATAGATAAACTGGAAAGAAAGAAAAAAGTAGAGGAAAATATCAGGAAAATTATTTAGGGAGTATCAAATGAAACTACAAGAACTTGGGAGTATCAAATAAAGCTAGCAGCAGTCATCCTCTAGAGAAACAAAAGTACATGATTCTCAAAACAATCAGGTGTGTGGAACACCTTGTGATGTTGTGGATTCAAGAGAAGACAGGGCAAGTATGGAGAAGAAAGTTTAGCTGAGACTTATTAATGTAAGACATCACATCACAGTCAGAAAAACTCCTAATCTGGGAGAAGCTGGAAGAGTTGCTCTCGGATATATCATATATGCCTGTCCTGTTTTCAGTCCCCCTGAATACCAACATATGAGTGCTGTTGGAGACGGGAGGAGATGGACCATCGAGCTAAACACATATGGTCATTCTTAGGTTCTCACAGTCTTGCTTAAAATCTTCCAGTTTCTTTCCATAAATAAGCAAATGAAAGAAAAACCCACAACATTTTCCTAAACATTTTACACTTATGTTGTGGTTTAAGTCCATCTGGCAACCAAGCCCCATTCAGCCACTTGCTTAGGAGGCAGGAATTAGAAAGGTAAAAGTGAGAAAATTCATGGGGTGAGATAAAGACACTCAAATAGGTAAAGCAAAAACTTCACACAAGCCAAGCCAAACAAGGAAATCATTCACCATTTCCATGGGCAGGGAGGTGTTCAGCCATTCCCAGAAATCAGGGCTCCTTTGCACGCAGTTGTTACCGGGAAAGACAAACACCATCACTCAAAGTGTCTCCTGCTTTCTTCTTCTTCACCCAGTTCCCCCCAGCTTTTATGATGACACATGGTATAGAATTGGGTCTGTTTGCCTCACAGCTGTGTCCCCTCCCAAATACTCGTGCACCCTCAGCTTCCTCATTGGTGATACGGTAGGAGAAGCAGAAAAAGACTTGGCTTTGTGTGAGCACTGCTCAGCAATAATGAAACCATCTCTATATTATTAACATTCTTTTCAGCACAAATCCAAATCATAGCTCCATACTAGCTACAATGAAGAAAATTAACTCTACTCCTGCCAAAATCAGCACAGCTTGCATAATACCCTTTTAATGTAAAGAGTACCTTTACATTACAAAGAATGTAGCCCTTTTTAGTCTATTCAGGAGACTACATTTAAAGTACTCCTGCTTGTTAGTATAGGATTAGGAAGGCCATTCATCCAAAGTGTGTTTTCACATGTATCAGAAATATAATACACGTCTGAATGATCCCTGTCGCAAGTCACTTATGTACTGCCATACTTTTCTTCTCACTATATATTTTCAGTAGGTCTCTGATGTCCCTATAGGGAAAGCCCCATTGTCATAAAGATGCAGCAACATGGAAGCCAATTGTGATTTCATACTAGAATACTACACCTTTCTGTGGCCTTTTGCAGTAGGCATCACACTAAAAATAATTACTTACATTTAAAATCTAAGCCAATTTTTTTGCTGCCACTTTCACTCATCTTTGATAAATTAAAAAAGTAGAGATCCTAGAGTAGTTGTAGTCCAAGATCAGATCTTGGCTTATGGTACATATCATAAATTATGTTTAGCTGACTCTTCTTATTCTGAATCCAAGGAAAGTTCCAGGGCAGTGCACAAAGGGGATAAATCAGTTCTCCAGGGCACAGATAAATAATTTTCTGAAATTTGAGGTATTCAATTTTATATTATTGGAAATAACTAACATAGCTGGTATCTATTCTCACATTTAAATTTTTGCTATTTTGTTTTGTATGTAGAACTCCCTTCTGTGAAGGGGCTTTTAAAACATGCTACTTTTGCATTTAGACTGTCAGATTATCTACTTTCCAAATTTTTAGCCATTGCTGAATTGAGGTTATGGCACTAAAGCAGACACTTATTTCTTCATTGTTGTGTAAGATGCAACTTTTTTTTTTACTATTACATTTACATCCTAGATTCCAAGAAATTTTGCTTTTTAATAATCTTGAGAAATACATTAGAATGGGTTTATGATTAGTCAAAGGTCTATTGAGCAGTTTCAGTTCACTACTGTTTCCTCCAATTCGACAGATCATTTCCATGACTGAATTGTTTACAGTACTTCAAAGAGGATTTGTGAAATTGATATTCCACTTTCAAAACATCAACCATAATTGTAGATTGTTCTTAAAAGAAAGCATACATTTCTGATTTTAACAAGTGTATTATTAGAGTTACAGCATTTAATGTTATACTATTAACATCTCTTTCAAACATGATGTAAATGCTTAAAAAATGCTGTAAAAATACTGTAAACAGCATTTATAGCAATCAGAACCAAGTTATGTTTTATGTCATACACTTTAATACACATTGTAAAAATAAATTCATAAAGAATTTTTGTTCATAAAATATCAGGTTTTGTTACTAAAAAAAATTATCTGAAATTTAGAATATTTCTATGCATGGATTCTATACTTTGGATAGACTGACTAAATTAAAATAGATGTTTTCTAAAATTTAATGAGATTATAAATAAATATAAGTAAATAAACTGACCCAGACTTTGCATTTTCTCCAGAAATACAATCCCCAGACAGAGCAGAAAGGTGGCAATCTGAACATACATTGTTAGATATGACTAACAAAGCTAATCATAAATATTAAGTGTTTAAAAATTGCTATGATATAAAGTTTGCTGAAGACATTTGGGAATCCTTCTTCTTTGGCAAAATTAATTAAATAAGGAACATTAGACTTTCATAGTACAATAGAGGGGCATTTTATTATGTGTAAGCTCTTTGCAACAAGTTCATTTGGGAGTACCATGTCTCAAATGGTACCTATTCAAATAATTTTATTTTTAAAACAGACCATATATATCCTTCCTCTATGGCTCATAATGAATAAGCAATAAATAATTTGAAATGCTTAATTTTTATGGTTGTATTTGATTCATTTACACAGAGTGACTCAGAAGAATTCAGAAGAATTCTCCCTATAACAAGATTTCAACTTCTAAAATGTCATTAAATTATTTTACTAAGGCAAACTGTAATCTAACCTCATTAGGATGTTTGCCCATGCCCATACTTCTACCGCAATAGATTTCTTTACATCCATTGGCCATCCATTCCTTTACATCCATATCTTGACCTAGGTCCACACTGCCTGTGCTTCTCTGAATAAAATATTAGACTGAGCAGAAAGTATTTGTTGTCATATAAACCATCTTTGTGTGCACACTGTTCACATTGGAATTGTGAGGTGGGTTTCTGTCTCTACTCAACCCAGAAATACTGAATCCCTATCTCACAAGAAAACCACAGCAATCGCCTTGTGCAATTATTTGAAACTAGGCTACTGAGTAACCAGGAGAGCAAGCAATACTGATTCTACACTAGGAGTAACTAAAAGTAGAAATGAGCTTATTTGTTTAATGTCTAAGGTGAAATGGATTCATATTCAAGGAACTGTATTTGGAACCAAATCTATAGCTCCTGCAAACTCATTGCTCAAACCATTAGACTAAAATGAGATATTTACTACCTTCTGTCCCGACCATTGCATACTTCATTAGCATACAGGTTCAACTTCTAGAATAAACAGTTTAAGTACTCTTATCCGTGGCACTGGAGCCTGGTTATTACACCACTTGCCAGAAATTAAAAAAAAATTAAATTTAATGTCCTTTCATCTAGAAGACTATTTTAATCATTAGCTATTAAGCAAAAGAGTAGTCTTGTAAGTACAACCACTCTCCCCAAAAAAGTAGTCAGATAGGATCTTCACTGTATGGGAAGATATTTCTACTATTTTCCTTGAAAGAAAATAGGGACTTGAAGAAAAAGCTTGGGGAAGTGTGGCTGGAAAACTGCCTGGCAGGAAAGCCGCTGGGGTGCTGGGTCGACCACCAGCTGAACATGAGCCAGTGTGTGCCCACGTGGCCAAGAAGGCCAGTGGAATCCTGGCCTGTATCAGAAATAGTGTGGCCAGCAGGACCAGGGCAGTGATTGTCCCCCTGTACTCGGCATTGGTGAGGCCAAACCTGAAATCCCGTGTTCAATTTTGGGGCCCTCACTACGAGAAAGACATTGAGATGCTGGAGCATGTCCAGGGAAGGGAAGTGGAGCTGGGGAAGGGTCTGGAGCACAAGTCTGGTGAGAAGTGGATGAGGGAGCTGGGGGTTTTCAGCCCGGAGAAAAGGAGGCTCAGGCAAGACCTCATTGTGCTCTACAACTACTTGAAAGGAGGTTGTAGCCAGGTGGTTTTTGGCAACTTCTCCCAGAAAGCAAGTAGCAGGACAAGAGGAACTGACTTCAAGGAGCACCAGGGGACGTTTCGATTGGATATTAGGAAAAATCATTTCAGGAGAAAGGGCTACCAAGCATCAGAACAGACTGTCCATGCATGTGGTTAAGTCACCACTCCTGAAAGGGAGCACCTGTAGATGTGGCACTCAGAATACATTTTAGTGGTGGACTTGGCAGTGCTGGGTTAATAGTTTGACTTGATGATCATAGAGGTTTTTTCCATCCTGAAAGATTCTATGATTCTGTAGAATGAACTTATTTGCCTTCTGGATACACACTCAAAAGGGAGTTCTCTAACTCAGAAAAATACAAACTGTCTACAAATCTTGAAAGCATAATTAATGTATGTGTTTTATATTCTGACATCTACTAGAATTATTGATTGCAGTGGATTCAGGCTGTAAGTACAAATGTAGATACGAACATAGAAAGCAGGTTAGGGATTTAGGTTGAATCTCATTTATTTAAAGAAGGAAAACATCATGAAAGACAAAGAAATGAAGAAATAAACCATAGCTGATTTTAAATATAAGCTACAAAGCATGAGTTGTAAATACACTTATGTTATGAGAGGATAATAGGTTGTCTTTCTAAGTGCTAAGTTTCATGCACTTAACAAGTTAAAAACAACACAAGAAAGAAATTAAGTTGTCAAAATTAATTACTTCTCCCAGCTATTCATTAAATAAAATCTATATCTATTTTCCATATGACCAGCTCAGAGATAAAACAGCAAAATACAACAAATGCACTTGTAATTATTTGTGATTTTCTCAGGTCCTAGGTACACTTTTTCCTCCTTGAATTCAATCACTTGTGCTGGAGTGCTGGTATGGCACAGCTGCATAACCTCAGCTCAGACTGCTGTGAGAAGCAGTAGCCTCCTCCCTCCTCCATTGAGAAGTTTGAGCTCAGGCTCTTGTCCTTGGCTTCTGACTGAGCCACAGTACAACCATGACTGTGCCTGGTGATGCATCCTGCTGATCCAGACCCTGACCTGGAAACTTGACTTCCTGGCTTGCATTTCAAAGCCTTGACCTTCCTTCTCACCCCAGACCTGCCTGGGATCACTGCAGCAGGACTGAGCTTGGTTATGTCACTGGGCCAGATCCACACTTGCTGACTTGACTTCTCAGCTTGACCTGGGACATCCCTCATCACTTGAGTTTTTCCTGGTGCTTTAGAGTCTCCTCTAACTGTTAATGCAACCAAACCTGCTTTGCTCATCGGGTTTGAGTATTGTAGGATTGGGTCCTTGCTGGTGAGGGCACTGCTGCCCACCTTGCTTCACACTCAGCATCCAACTTGCTTTTCCTCATGGAGTAGCCCATTCTTGCTGCTCTCTGATGTCACTAATAATCACTGGGGGGAGAGGGAGGATGTTAAAATTAAATCGGGGAATGATCCCATATTCAATAATTTTCTTTTCCTACATACTAGAAGATACCACAAAAACTAGCAAGGTGATTTGCTTTCCAAGTACTGCTATTACATTATTAAAAATAATGAATGGGTTAATAACTAAAATAAAAAGTAAATAAGTTAAATTAGAATAAAATTAATGATACAGCAAAGGGATAGTTTAGAAATAATATTGAAATCAGATGTGAAATTCTAGTATTCAAGTTTGGGTTTTTTTTAAAATATGGGGTATTGCACTCAATTGAGCATTTTCAACTGCTTTGATTAAAACAGTATTAATTCGGTTACTAATGGCACCAGAAGTATATTTCTACTCAGCTAAAATAGACTAACTGCCATTCCAGTAGCCATATTTAAATACACCAAATAAGCATTCACTGGAAGTAAAGTATGGATAGTATCCTGAAATGCAATTCAATAATAAAGTTCTTTCAAAGAAAAAATTAAAATGCAAACTCCTAAGACAGGTAGGATAATTTAATTAAAAGCATCATTACTATATAAGGTGTACACCTCACAAGTCCTATCAGCATTGCCTTAAATGTGAAATATTTCTATTATTTCAAATGCAAGCACAAAATTTAAGGAAAGTTTATGGTTATCTAGGCACTCCACCATGAGTTTGTGCATGGTTGACGTACATAACACTGGCTAACCACTGTTAAAATGACAGATTGAAGGAACTAGCTTTATACACACAGTGTGATGATTCTAGCAGCAATTTAGGGTGTTTCAGCTATTACTGATCTAATGTGAAGTTAGTAAGACAGAATCAAATGGTGCAAGTAAACCATAACTTAATCACATATGATGTAAAGTATGAAATTAGAAAGAGACAAAGTGAAAAAAAATTATAAATAGAGAGATAGATGCAATTAGAGACCCTGTCTTAAAAATTCAATTTTACAGTCAGATTATTTCTATAAACAAACTTCATAAATTTCAGGAGAGCTAATATACAAAGGAGATATAATGAAAAGCATAAAGTTTTTTACTATTCAACTCTGATAAAAGTAAACTGGTACAAACAACATTAATCTCACCAAACTTTTGAGCTTTGAAAAGCATAAATGCCTAGCCTCAGCTGCTTATTTATACCCCCCCTAACCTTACAGCTAAGGTGGCAGCATAAGCGTTTTCATTCTGTGTTTGACTCCTACATGAAGACAACCAAATGCCACCTCAAAGTTTAAGTGAAGCCCAGATGTTTAGCTGTGCTGCTGTACCTACAGGAGTGCAAGAACATGGATGAAGCCAAGACTGGGAGTTGAGATATGTATTTAGAGTATTCTAATTCATTGGTCCAGAATGTTAGTATTGCAAAGTTAGTGCTGCATTTGGTTGAGGTTATGACATCTCTTCCTTCATACATTCTTCAGCTCAAGCAAGATCCCTGCTGGAACCAGCTAAAGATGAGGTGAGTCACGCTGAGCGAGCACAGTGGTACGGAACGTCAAAGCACCAGTGCACACACTTGCAAAGGAAGACAAACTTCTGTAGTTACAGATATATATAACACAGCCTCAGCTGGAAAAACAACAACAACAACAGCATATTGCTGTTTAAGGTACACAGAAATGAAGATTAAAGAAGCATTGACTGCAGTACTTGGACAGTAAGAAAAGATTGCACAGCAATAAATTCCACAGCCCATTATAAGAAATAAAGGTCCACGTGGTAGCAATGAGGTGGAGAGAGGATTGTAATGCCCTCAGATACCCAACCTACCAATCCAACCTGTACCAAATACTGAAGCAAGGTTTGCTCAGTCATGAGCAATTGATGTACAATTTGGACCACAGGACACAGAGATCAGATCTTCTTTCTGACTTGCACCACTGTGCATGCATACACATAAAACTACTCCCAGACTATACAACTCGTTTGACAAATCAGGTGTTGCTTCCCATTCTCTAATATAAAAAGTTTTTTCTCTGCTTTTTTTCACACAATGAAGATTTGCCCTGTTTTGTTCTTACTTAACACTGAACTAAAATCAGTAATATTGATAGAATTTTTCTAACTCCTAAATTTAAACTTCTTTGTAAATGCCCAGCAGTAATGTGTGAAAATTTATAAAGAAAAAAAAATTAATGTTTTCTTAATTTGGTTGTTTGAACACAATTTTGTGGGCTTGTCTGAACAGTTTGTTGTGGAACGTATCTCATAATACAGCCCACCCTGCAAGCACACTTGCCAAGAAATGTGCTGTGCTGGTGACTCCTTCCTCTTACCTTGTTCTCTAGGTACTCAAAAGATTACAAATTATGGGAACTGTGACATGACTGACTTATTTTACGATAAAGAAGCTTTCCTTAAAATTGAAATGCTTGCTCATAGCAATAAGTGGCCACATTCCTAGTGGCTAAATATTTACACATTGTGGCAGGTTGACTGTGGCTGGACATCACCAAAGCCTCTCTACCACTCCCCTCATCATCTGGACAGGTGAGAAAAAACAGAACAAAAGGCTCATGTGCCAAGATAAGGGCAGGGAAAGATCACTCATTGTTTACCAACACTGGCAAAACAGAGGTGACTCAGGGAAATTAACTTAACTTATTGCCAATCAGGTCAAAGTAGAGTAATGAAACATAAATACTAAATCTTAAAACACGTTCCCCCCAGCCTCCCTAGGCTTAACTTCGCTTAAGTTAAACCTTAACTTCCTCCTCCTCCCAGTGGAGGAGGGTGGAGAATGGGGGCTGCAGTCAGTCCATCACATGTCTCTGCCACTCCTTCCTCCACAGAGGGAGGATTCCTCACACTCTTCCCCTGTTCCACTGTGGACTTCCACGGGTGGCAGGGGCCCACTTCCATGGGCAGCAGGGGCCCACTTCCATGGGCTGCCTCACCATGGTCTGTACCACAAACTGCAGAGGAACCTCTGCACCGCCTCCCCCTCCTTCTTCACTGACCTGTGTCTGCAGGGCTGTTTCTCTCATGTATTTTTACTCCTCTCTCCAGCTGCAATTTGCTCTTGAGCAGTAACATTTTCCCCTTCTTAACTATGTCACCCCAGAGGTGCTACCACTGTCCCTGATGGGCTTGGCCATCAGTCAAACAGCAAGTGCATCTTGCAGCCAGCTGGCACTGGCTCCATTGGACACGGGAAGCTTCCAGCAGCTTCTCACAAAAGCCACCCTAGCAGCAACTCCCACCACCAAAACCTTGCCATGCAAATCCAATACACATATTTATGTTTATTAGTTGAAGAGTAAATATATTCAAACTGGTAAAATAAACACTTAAGCAAACAAAAAGAGCTAAAGCAAAGTTTGCTTTTTTGAGTTCTTCTGTTTAGGTTTCACAAATGTTTGGGATACAAGAAGATTATTTTCTATTTTCCTTCTCAGGATAACTTTTTGTTCTTAAAACTAATATAGTTTTAGGCATATATTTACAAGGCAGAAAGAGATTCAAATTAAATTTCAGTGGAGTGATTTTGCCCTAGAAAATTAAAGATTCTTATTCAACATAATAGAAGCATATCCATGCAACCTCTCTATTTTTAATTGAAATAAAAAATTTACAGTTGCACCTGAGAACGTTCAAAATTTTTTTTTCCAGGAAAAAATTATACTTTAGGCATAACCAGAAGATGGTTTTAGGAGGCCTTACAAAGTCCTCCTTTTAGAAGGCCATACAAAGTCATTAAAATGTTAATTTGAAAAAAGATAAACAGTCTCTAAATAGATTATTCTTAAATTTGTAGATAAAAGGGACAACTTAAACATACAACTGCATGTGTGTGAGGACAGCTGGTCAAATTCTAGAGCAATCATGATTTTGTCGTTTAATCCATTAAGACAACAGTTTTTATTAAAACTCATTTGTTACTTGTGAGAAGTTGCTGACATAAATTGATGATTAAGCTGCTATGGCCTTCACTGAACTTTAGTAATTCTCATTTGCATTCACATTAAAGCTGGGTTTCAGTCTCATCTTTTCAAATCTATAATACAATTCTACTCAAGTCTGTCTAAAGTCTTCCTCAAGAACAATTATCTGGTCTGAAAACAATGTTTAACTTATATATAAGTAATATATAAGTATATACAATTTTATATAGGTGAATATATAAGTATATAATTAATAAATATATACACAGATATATAAGTATATATATATTTATTTATCTTTATGTATATAAAATACTTAAATGGATACAAATACTAGGTTTTGATATATACAATTAGCTGTCTTTAAACTGAAGATTATAGGTCAATATTTTTTTTTTCTAAATCAAAATAAATTAGAGAAAAATGCTGGAATAATGTCGGAAGTGGCCATAAGGTAGTTATTATTTTGGATGATAGAAACAACTCTGGTATTCTGAATTTTGGTAAATTCACTACTCTTATTTTATATATGCATTTAACTACACTTGTTTAAGTATTTGATATGGCTCTGTGGTGGCAAGGTAAGCTGAGCAATTTGCCAGAACTAATTTACTGAGCCTTACTTGATAAAGGAGTAGATCTCCTCCAAAACACAGGTCAAACATGACACAGTTTTAGAGATAAAGCCCTAGACACAATAGTTTTCTCTGTTTCAGTAAGAATCAACATTGGTGAGGCTGGTGCAAATATCGTGTATTGTCACGCACAAACATAAAGATTAATAGAATTATTTTAATGGGTCTTTGATATCAGCAAGTAGTAGTTCTTTACAAAGGATGTGATGTCAAGTCTACCTGAATCACATCGGAATCTAGGATTATGTCTCCCTATACCTGTAACGTTAAATTCATCTTAAGAAAAAAGAATTTTGAAAAAAGAACAGATAATTTTGTCTTCAGAATTTTTTCATATAATAAACTAATTGAAAACTTATTTCTACTTGCATGCTGATAAATGAACCATATGAAAAAATCTATTTAGAGAGCTTCTGGTGCTGTAAAAAATGCCAGTATTCTTAATTTTGAGTTCACATTACTTTTAATGACAGAGAATTTGCAGTGTATTCAACTTACAAGGACAGTCAGCATTAAAGAGAGGCAAATGCAATAGCTTTTCATCAGGCCTGCTTTGACATTAATCTTTAAAATGAAATATTTTTTTAAGAATACAGAAGTATTTCTAGTACATCTCATAGTCTGAGGGACCCAGATACTCAAATATAAACACTTTATTAAAAAAAAAATTTGCTCTTTAAGGATTACAAAAATAGGCAAGTGACTGAAATTCTCTTAAGTCTCTTTCTTTTGTATCAGTTCCTATAACAAAACTCAACCTTGACAAACATCTTAATTAAAATCCACCAAAACAGCACAACACCCAAATAGGTTCATTAATAGATATTAGAACATCCTGAAACTATTTTAAGCATCATGTGCTTGGCAAAAATGCTGATAGGGTATCTGAAATGATTGACCTAATTAAGCCCATGTTCAATGTACTCAACAAATTCTAACTAATTCAATATGCATGACTGAGCAGAGAAGAAAGTAAAGGGTAAATGTCTAAGGCAGTAAGGCAACAGAAATGTGTATACCAGTGATGCCTAAACTGCAACACACTGAAAAGTGCTATTTTCCAGCCCCACAAACTTACACAAACCCCAAATGACTAGATCTTGTGACTTCACCTTGCAACTTTAATTCCTACAGACTTCCAAAAGAATTAATGAAGGTCACATTCACACAGGACATTCATATTCACACATAGTCCTGAAGGTGTTCATCCCTTCTGATGGGGCATAACTGACCTGAGAGGCAGCTGTAATGTCTTAGAAGGTGTCATAAACCATCAAAGATCCCAAAGTGGCCCAAGACCCATTTCTGAGCCCTTCCACCAGAGGACTGCACACGAGCCACAAATGTTGCAACAGATCCAGTGTTGCAAAAGATAGTGCAAAACATCCCTCCCCACAGGGGAGCTGCCTGGGCATTCCCTTGTGTATCTGAAATGTATTAATCCATTGAACTCTATGTTATGCGGGGCCCCCACCCAAGACGACCAAAAGAAGAGGACCAACAGGAAACTGTTGGATCCACAGGGGTGGTGACTGCTGTTCTACTTCATCTGTCTCTCTGTCACTCTCTTTTTTCTATTCCTTTCTCTCTTTGTATTTCACATTTATGGTTAAATAAAATCCATTCTATTGACTTCAGCATATGGTCTCGTTTGCACCTTAATTCAGGCACAGGCATTTCTCTCTAGTAATTGGATCTTAACACTTTAACCAGAGCCATCCCAGTACGTATCTTTTCTTTCACATTTGCCTCTTCATTCTGGGCCGTAGAAAGAAGGTATGTGCTATGTCAACATCATTAGGAGGTACTGTAAAAATTTTCATGGTATCCAACTTCTTCCCAGAAGGCACTAAAGAATAAGCTTTCACAGTAAACAGAGAATGCATTTATATATTTCCTGTTTCAGACATTTTAAGAATAAAATTTCATTCTTTATCCTCCTGAATTCCTTTCCTTGCTTTGAACAGAGGATGAATATTCCTGACATTATTAAAGACTCCAGAAGACATGTCAGATTGAGGAAGTCCTATTTGAAAATCCTTTTTTGAAAAAATATTTTAAAAAATGACATTAAAATTTCTTGTACAGACTTAAACATCATTTTTTCCTGAAGTGGTCCACTGTTTAGTACTGAGAAATTTATGTGGCCACCTCATGGATGTCTTTTATGTCTTCTCCTTTTATCAAATAATTAAATAAATATTATTTCTTTAAAAAATCCTAACGTTACATCTCATTGAGAAAAAAACCCCACATGTATATGGCAAATATTTTTATACCTGCAGTATCACCAGATGGTTTTTATCATATTGCATTTCCTCTAACTCAGGCAAATTGAGAACATGTTAGTAAGAATTCTCAGCAGTCCTAAATACCACCAGATGACAAAGGATGGAAACATTACTTCTTAGTGTGAATCAGTGCTTTAAACAGCTTATCTTTTATAAATAAAAGATTGTGGTAACTAAAGAATTTACCATGATCTTAAGAAGACAGCAAGAATAGGAGATGCAAAGTATTACTTTTATATTTACAGGACTCACTCCAAACCTATTTAGCAGCTTTCTGGAATATTTGTGTAACTCATACAACATCTAATTAAGCAATTATTTTGCTGCTCTATGTTTATATTTGAGGTGATACAAGATCAATTCCTCATTTTGATCAATTTAAAGAAGAGAGAATAAACAAATCTTAGAAAGCACTCAGAAACTGCCTTCTCTAATTAGTTCTTCAGCCCATACTCTAATAAACTCTTATTCCTCTAAGTACAAATACACAGTAATCATGACCAGTAAGGAAGTTTGGTTTGTTTCATTAACCTTCCTACAAATCTAGCCTGTTTGGCCACCTTCTCTCAAATGGGATACTAATGTTTTGTCTAATAAAACATCAACTATTTGCAGGATAATCTGTTCCTCAAGCACTGGACCAAGCATTTAGGGAAATTTCATTTACGTTGGTTCGCATAAGCTATAAAAAATAATACAATTTTCTAAATTCACTTTTGTCATCCAAAAGAAGCCTCAAAAATAGCAGACACAATTTCATGAAGTGTTTTGGCACTTCCAGGATACAATCCAGTCTCCTATTAGATGAGAATGATTTCTGAGCAGAACAGAGGAGAAAAGGGAGAAGGAAAGGGGAGGGGAGAGGAGAGAGGAGAGAGGAGAGAAGAGAAGAGAAGAGAAGAGAGAAGAGAGAAGAGAGAAGAGAGAAGAGAGAAGAGAGAAGAGAGAAGAGAGAAGAGAGAAGAGAGAAGAGAGAAGAGAGAAGAGAGAAGAGAGAAGAGAGAAGAGAGAAGAGAGAAGAGAGAAGAGAGAAGAGAGAAGAGAGAAGAGAGAAGAGAGAAGAGAGAAGAGAGAAGAGAGAAGAGAGAAGAGAGAAGAGAGAAGAGAGAAGAGAGAAGAGAGAAGAGAGAAGAGAGAAGAGAGAAGAGAGAAGAGAGAAGAGAGAAGAGAGAAGAGAGAAGAGAGAAGAGAGAAGAGAGAAGAGAGAAGAGAGAAGAGAGAAGAGAGAAGAGAGAAGAGAGAAGAGAGAAGAGAAAAGAGAAAAGAGAAGAGAAAGACAAAAAATCTCTGTGTAGTTGTTTCTCAGTTCTGATACACTTACATATTATTTTTGCTATCATAATGTCAATATTTCCTCAGGGAAAAAAAAGTCCAAGGCTTTTATCTGCTACCAAGTACACTGAACTGCTGGTAAACTACATGGACAACAATTTATTTAAAAAAAAAGGGATGTTTAGTTTCTTCGTAGTCATGTGGATACAGGAAGGAATTTTTTCAAGAGGGAAAAACCACCTTCTGTAATTAAACAGAATAAACAAGATGTGTCTTCTAACTAGCAGCTGTTTAGAGCATAGTAGTTTTCATAAAGGTCAAACAACACTTCAACCCCCTCACCCTCATGTTCTTCAGACGTGGGAGGAAGGGCCTATCTGTGTGTATTTACTCAGATATAACTCTGAGAAGAACTGCATTCTCCTTTAGGTCACAAATAATTTATCTAGCCTGAGTGGTTAATAATACTAATTAGCACCAGCACTAAGAGGAGAAAGAAATGAATATTTAGACTGATATTATATCACTATTCTGTAACTGCTTTAAAGATGTATGGGATATTAGGCCATTTAGTTTAGGCTGAAGTATTCCTAAACAGCTTCTGGCACTTCCATTCTGAGTTATTTTCTTATTATAATTAGGTTTATTAGGTTAAGAGATGCATCTACAGGAGTTTTCACACTGCAACAAATATATGATTTCCAATTTTTGCATATACTAATATTTGTTTTTTAGAAAGTCACCATTTAAAATAAATTGATTACGCAAACAGCAATATACTGATTTGCACAGGTAATACATTACTACTGAGTATTTTGAATAGTTTAGTATACGACTTCTTCAGATATGAATACAATGCTTTAACAGTACAGAAAAGTGGACACATACACAGACAATTTATGCATAACTGAAGCAGTAAATTAATTTTGTTTAGATCTTTGCTTTCTATCCTTCTGTTAAGTTTTATAGCTATAAATGATATTTACACAGTTGAAAGCTGCTAATGGCAAAAACGTTACATGAAAAATACTTTTCTTAACAACAGAATGAGGCCTAAAGCAAGGACTACTTCCTACATAAGGGCTGGCAGGCAATTATTACTCAATAAAAGATAGAAAAATATAATTTAATTCAAATATTCAGATGGAATCTGGTTACAAAACTTGAAGAGAATATCTATGCATCATTGGAAAGTAAATGGGGTATATTTATTGTAGAACATTTTTCGTCCAGGAGTTCATCTTCGAGAACTCATTTTCTTTCATGTTTTAAAGTTAAAAGCATGAGATAGATTGCATACTTACAGATATCCCACCTCGGTGAGTCAAGCAAGTTGGAAAACTTACATTGCTAAGCTTTGATGCTGAATAAACCCTATGGTTCAAATATTTTAGTAGTCTGTATTCTGAGGGATCTGGTCTTGCCAGATCAATGATTGAGACACAGCAAGTTTTTAAGCTTGTGTCAAATTACCTCTCTTTTGTACCGAGTTTTACTTAAGCCAAAGCCAACAAGTGTAGGAGTTGTAGTGCACTGAGGAAATTGGCCAAACTGATCTCATGTCAGCATTTTTTAGAGGCAAAGATTACTAAGGAGAAGATTAATAATAATCTCTGAGTAATAAATAGAGTCATAAATCCCTTTCAATAATAAAAAAGTGATGACTATATGAATAAATTAGTCCCCATGTCATGAAAAAAGCCTTAAAACATTATAAAGGACTATTTTTTACAGACTATATCTGTATTGCCAGTAAATAGATTCATCCAACTGTATTTAATGATTACCCAACATCCTCCAGCATTTTCTTTATTTTATGTATTTTTACATTGGTGCCAAGTCTTTAATGGTTTAGAAGACAGTTTAGTAAGGAAAGACACAAAATCCTACAGGTTTGGGTTTTTTTCTTCCGGTATATAGAATGTTTGTGCAGACTTCATATATTATGGAAACTTAAAAAGCAAATCACAGGAAACACAGTTGAAAGATAACAGTTTTGATTTATTACCAAATTTCATGTACTCTAGGCATGAATGTAGTAGTTTATCACTTGGAAGATGCCCTTTTCTTGTTTATTTAATTGCCAACCAAGAGGCAAGATACATAACTGAATAGGTATTAAAATAATGCCTGTACATGATATACAAACCTTACAAGATAAGATAGTCATTGGAATCTTAAATCAAATAGGAGAAGGTAGAAATAATTAAGAACCGGAAATTTCTCAGACAAATTCATCCCTTCAGTTTTGATTCTGTGCCAGTTCTGTACATGCTTGTTTTCCAGCCACGTTGATAGAATTCTCTTAAAAACAACCCAGAGGACTCCAGTAGTGACTAGTGTGAATACAAGTTTTGGACATGGCTCAGCACTGATCTGTTATCTAACCCTAAAGTGAATATCCTAATATACTTTTTTTGCAAGACTTAAATATAGAAAAATATTATTAAAGCCCATTTTTCCTTTTTAGTTTAAATGAAAATTTTATTTTAGTTAGTGGCATTGTGGTTATGGTTTTTGTTTACTAATCTATAAGATACAAATACAAACACACAGGTACAAATACTAAGATCTTCTTTAAAGGAAGAGAACCCTACAAAATACTTAAAATACCAGTTTTAGAAGTTTGATCCAAAAGCAGAAAGGAAAACTGCCTGTAGCAGTAGAAAAACAATATTGCTGCAACTCAAGACAATAAACCCTAACATATCTCATGACATGTCTCTGTGCAGAAAGATAGGAAGGAATTTACGAGGTGTTAAATATAATTAACAATGATTTTTCTTTCTTGCTTTAGTGTTCATTGTAATCAAACTGGAATCTTTCTTTGCAGGAGTATGTGTACTGAAACCAAGCATCCTCCTTTGTGGAATATTAATTAGCAGATAATTAAGTACAATAATTTCATGTAGGCTATTAATTAGCTATAGAGTGAAATACTACTAAGTAAACCATTGCTTTCTGTGGGAAAGAATCCTAACTGTTCAAATCTCATAACTTCTCCCTATCTTTTTCTTAATTTTATTTAGCAAGAATTATCATCTAACAGTTAGTCATCAATTTTTTACTGACCTTGATGCCTCAAGTGCTTAATGTACTCTCTGATTAATCCTATTTTAATCATTTTTAAATGCTGGTAAGGAAAATAATTTTATATATTAGCACCTACTAATATGTAATTTTTTTTTAAGTTTCTTTACCTTCACTGGATCTCACTTCTACCCTTTGAACCCAGTAATTCTTTCTCTCAGCTGCAAAGCTCTTACAAAATTAATTGTACTTTCCCTATCATATTATCTTCCTGCAAGGCCAGCCTCTATGTTTAGGCTGCCAGTCACAGTAAGTAAAAAAATCAAATTGTTCCACATGTAAAGAATTCCCAGTCAGAGTCTATGATACCAGCATCTCCTCCACTCTTAAGGTCCTCCTGCTGGCATACATAGTAACAGAAATTGAGTAATAAAAAGCTTAACAACCAAGTATTTCACTATGCTTTTTTGGGCTAAACCTTCTAATTATCTTTATTATCCATTCTCCTTTCTTTTAGCTTTATCTGCTGTCATATTCTAATCTTTTAAGTTATGAGCTGTTTGAGTTACCCATTTGAATGATGTCCTAATAAATGGAGTCTGAAATAATTGAGTTATCCATTACCAGCCATTAATGCAATAAATACTAAATATATTATTATTACCACATTAGAAACAACAACAAAAAAAAGTTATGTGCATTCCTTTATTGCCATGTATCTATTTTAGAACCCTCCAGCAACAATTAGGAGATATTGGAGGTAAATGAGGCACAAAATAACTACTGTGGCTTTCTGGTCTTAGCACAGAAATGTTGCAAAGCTGCAAAAAAATGAGCCCAGTGAAAGAGGACAAATTCCTGGCAGCAGTGGCTTTTCCCCATCCTACCTTAGGAAATGGCCTCCCTTCGACTGTTGGTCCAAAGAACAATGACTCACCATTTCCAAAACTTGGGGAAGGATGGTTACTGGAAGAAATATGTGCAGAGAGGCAACCAATACCTTCCTACTAACAAAGCAGCTTAGGAGGAGGCAAGCCATTCCCTCTTAAAGTGCTCCCCGCTGTGTTGACTCAGTTCTAAAAACCACAAACATTAATCAAAACATTAACGTCTTGCTGAGAAATTAAGATAACGAAGAAGGTTGGTATACTCTTTAGCATTGAACTCAGTATTTAATAAATACTATATCTTATACATGTAAACACACATATCCTTGTCTCCTTTGATCATAATGGAAATATTTTCCCTCCCAGTTTTTTTTCCTTTTCACCATTATTTTTGAACAGCTATAAGGGGCTTCTCAATTCAACACATTATTATAATGTTGTTGAAATTTTCTTTTTCCATTTTGCTTTCTGTGATTTATATTATTATTTTTTATGGATATTAATAAAGGAAATTAACATTTGTAAGCATAATTTCTATTGATGAAGTTTTTCATCTGATAGATAAAGCAGCATTATAATGAAATGCCACCAGCTATTTAAGAATGATCATCCAATATACAATATGAGTATGGCTAATTTAACTCAAAACTAAATGTGCATTAACTCAGGATCAGTCTAAAGTTAGAGAAGAAAAGCTGAGTATTATGTTAACTGGACACAGGAAGATTTTAATGAAGAACTTGAGAGAAACTCTATCTGGAAGCACCAAAGTGACAGAGGATAAATCCTGTTTTCAGAATTGATCTAGGGTACTCCCTGCATTTCAATTACTGAACAGCTCACGAGGCCATAACCTAAATGACTTTAAACATTGTACAATTAACAGAGTCTCAGACGCCAGACCTCAGCATAAACTACATAGCAGATAAGTATTTACCCAGCTTTTCAGACTCTGGAGTCTGCTCCAGGCCACATACAACCGTATCAAACCCAGTAACAGCCCTTCCCTTAGAGAGGTTAGAGCCAGCTTGTACCTAGATGTAACCATAGGAAAATATGCAGGAGCTCCTGTATCAGTATATTCAGGGGTATGGTTAAACATCCTACATGTCACAGGCCCTGGACAGACACTACTTGGAGCAAGGACAGAATCTGTCTGTCACCTGCTTTTTCTCTGCCCCAAAGACTCTGTAACCCTGTTTTGCACAGGGCTATTTTTACCCCAGTAGAGTTCAAATAGTTCATCCCTCTTCTCCTCACGAAGCCCACTTTACAGGGCCACTGTTTGGAGCAGTATTAGGTGGGCTTAAAACTCTCTTCAAACCAGAAGAGGAGAATGAATGCAATTGGAGAGTACACATTTCACACAAACTAAGAAATAAAACATATTATTTGGATCAAAGATGGCCATGCAAGTATATAAATTCACACATAAATTACCAAATTTACATTTCAAAGAATACAACTGCAAGACCCACATAGCTGAACAGACAGGCCACAGGGTCGGGTGAAGGTTTAGAGCAGGGCATACGAGGGCAGAGTGGCACCGCTGTGCAATGCTCGCCTGTGTCCCAGCATCTTTCATCTCCATGCACGGCCTGTTGGCTGTTAAAAGTCTCATTCTCACCCATTTTTACCAGGAATATTTGTAGTCCTGACACAAGTAGCTGTGTGAGTATAGTTATACCATAGAATGTAGAACTTTTCCTCCATCTCCTTATGGAGTTAACTGACATTCAAATTATGGCATTTCTTAGCAGGAGCCACTACATTTTGAAGTTTAAAGATCTAACAAAGACCTTCTCCCAGATCAATACCTTTGCTTCATGTCTGCTGAATTCTTTAATTTAACTGGCTAATCTAAGTAGGCTGCCTGCCCAATACCAACTGACCCAAGGAATCTGTTTTAAAAAGTTGACTGACGTTTGTGCAAAAGTGTAGTAGCAGGTTAGAAAGAGCACTTCACATGACTGAATTTTACATTTCTAGGTGAGATGGTGCTATGGATTTCGTGTTAAGGAAGCTGAGATGAGAATTACTGGAATAGGAAGAGGAATAAACAGCATCTCCATTTAAATAAATCAGTTCTTTATAATAATGGAACCGGAAGGATTCTTTTTATTTTCAATTAACATCTTAATCATGGGAAAATTTTGCTACTAGGGAATTGGGCAGGGAGAGCAGTTTATGTTTTTCAGATCTGTAACTAAATTGTAACCATACACTCTTGCAGGCTGTTTCACTCAGCCTCTAAGCAAAAATCACCATGAACAGCATTAACACAGTCGCTACTGTGAATTATATACATGGAACTCCTCTGTTTCCAAGTGGCTGGTATTTTTCCACAGAGATGACATTAGTGAAAGAGGAAATGTCATGCACGTATAATTCAAAATACTGCAGTTCAGATATCAATTGTTCAAAGCAGTATTTACATGTTAAGTATTCCTGTATTTTAACCTAGTAACAACCTTTTTTATACAATATTTAATAGTTGGAGAGGTTCAAGAAAGAAGTAGAAAACCAAGACGAGAAATTTAAAAAACAGAAAAGGATTAAAAATCACATCCTAGCAAAATCCTAATCCAATAGTTCAGATTAGAATCTAGTCCTAATCAAGAAGTGCAAACATATTAATTTTGATGATAATTGCAAGCATATAAATAAAAATTAACCATTTCATAGTTTTTAAAATTGTTTTATGTAGACACATAATTGTTTGTCATGGTTTGACAAGTAAAACCTACAGAGCAGAAGGAAAGATCTGATAGGACATCTTGAAATGTACTTCAGAAACAAGCAGAACCCTGAAGTATGAGGATTCTCAACTCGAAGGTGGTTTAAACACCTCTAGTTTTCAGGAGAATGTGTGCTACTATTTGCAAATTTGGTGCTTTTCTTCGTCCACCAGTAAATATTTTATATGTCATCAATTCATGCCTTATTTCTCTTGTGGTTTTATTTCATCTTTTTATATAATCACACTAGTAAAAGACATTCTGTGTTCCCCAGTGAACAAGTAAGTACAGCAACCAAATCTATACTGCATCCTGCTGGCAATGAACTCTTGTCAGGCCTTTCATCCTGCCCATAGCTCCAGTGAGAAATTACAAGTTACGGACATGGGATTTATTTAGAGCATTCTTAGCATTCCCTATCATTATATGCAGCTGAATCACCGGCATCCTCAGGCAGTGAAAAACCTCAGTCACTAACTCTTCATACCGTTGTTGCGCCATGTTCTGAAATACACAATGAACTTTTAGCCCCAGGCTAGGCTCGTTACAAAGGTTGTTCTTTCTCTGCCCTACTTTCAGTTCATTTTCTCATACAGAGCTTAAAGCCCTTCTTCTAATTTATTTATTGGTCTGAACACCAAAGAAGGTTTCTATTATGACCTGCAACCATAGCTGTAATATCCTGCTAAAGCTAGTAGGCATAATACTTGAGAGTGTGTGAAAAATACTGACCAAACAGGGAATGATTTAAAAATAGGTACACTAAACAAGAAAAGGTAAAATTAACAGAAAAGGTTGTGGCACAGTTGACTTATCTATTGAATTCAGAATTCCATTTGCTTACCAGCACAACTAGTAACTAAACTAATGCAGATGTTAATTATATATTTTGTCACACCACTGGCCCTGAAAGGTAGTTGGAGATGACAATTAGCAGACTTTCTCCCTGTAATCCTGATCATTGTCCTCAACAAAACCAAAAATGAAGAGAATTAGGCTGAATGTGCCATTGAATACACAGAAGAATCTAAAAAGGAATAAATCTCCAAAAGGGACACTGAAAATTTCAGTTTTGCAAACGCCAGTACATGTCTACAACTACCCAAGCAGAAGAAAAGGAACCTTCTCTGCCTTTTCAGAAACAGATCTATCCATATACAGTACTCAGTGCTGTCCAATAAAACAATTAAACAAAATAAATCACTTAAGGGGAATTGAAAAGATCATAATTTTCAACAGTGTTAAAGACCATTTGTTTGATGATGAAACTGCACTATTGAAACTTGCCACTTTAAAAGCACAACCTGCAGCACTGATACCATTGATACAGTAAAATGAAATAGCAGTCTTAAAACCAGTTCTATTTTTAAATAATTAAACAAAATCATTAGAAGTTATTTTAAAAACCCTCATGCTTGC
The DNA here is from genome assembly GCA_013398115.1 of Falcunculus frontatus. Taxonomy (NCBI): domain Eukaryota; kingdom Metazoa; phylum Chordata; class Aves; order Passeriformes; genus Falcunculus; species Falcunculus frontatus. The sequence continues at coordinate 2,203,776 of VZRV01001881.1, read as the reverse complement.
TATGTTAAAAGAACACATCTATGCATACAATACATATGACAAAATAGTTATAAAAGATCAACACTAACTCCAGTCTTTATGATAAATGTTCAAAAATAGCAAAAACATTCCTCCAAATTGTGTCATAATAACCATTATGTCAGTGTCAGATTAAAAACAGTATGAGTATTCTCTTAGCCATATACTATTTTACCCTGAGTCTTAGAGGCAATACTTGATGGTCTATTGTGTAGAAATTTCCGAATAGCATATTCTGAACATACAGAATGTTTTGGCACAGGAAAAAAACACGAGTTTTTTAAGAACTGTGCATAGCATTTGGCCGTTTTTCACATTTCTTAATGACAACAAAGCTACAGTAACTCTACTTTTTTATAAAATAAACAAAGAAAAAGACTCTCCCATTCCAATCTCCTGCATATTTAATTTGATTTATTCCAGTACCACAGCATTTTTCTAAAAATTAATGTAAAATTGAGGACAAATCTGCAGAACCCATTAGTGAAAAAATTCCAACTCAAAACATTTTAAAAATAAACAATTAGTAATTTTACAGTTTTCTAGGTTTCTGTGTTAGGAAAGATACGGGGCGGAAAAAAGATTCAGTAGTGTGAATTAAGTCACTATAATGATTTTCATATCCTAATAAGCCAACTTCTGTCCTTATTAAGTGATTTTAGACAGAAAACTGACTTCTTTTAGGCTTATGCTCCCCCTGGGTGAAGTTTAATACAACTGAGTTTTGGTTGCTGAAAGGTTTTCATTGCACACTGACTGGAGAATTAGATTCCACTTTCAGTTGCAATGACACAAAAGCCACCATGACTGAGTTTTTCACAATTCTCTGTAGAATGACGCCGATTGATACTAAGATTGTTTACAATTCACATATTAAACATATGTTTTAGACAGTGTTCTTCACGCACTTCCTTAAGGAACTGAAGGCAGCTGCTCGACTCCTAAACCTCAACTCCTAAAATGTTGAGGGCTACTGGAGGGCTACAGGTGCTAGAACAGATGGAATTTTCTGGGTAGTGTTTATAGAATGACCAAGGAATATTGATGGGATAGGTTTAACCATGTTCTCAGCTGACACTTTTCCCTTTGAGTAGCTGGATCTGGGGGTGGATGGAAGGGGATATAATTTTCTGGAATAATCTCAGAGGTTGTTTTCTTAGCAGAAGCGTGAACAAAATGTTTGATGCTAAACCAACAGCAAGATCAACTGAGCTGCTGCCTCTCCACTTTTCTCATCCAGGAATAGAGGTAAAATGAAGTACGTGACCATAGTGTCTGAAGTCAGATACCAAACAGCCAACATCATTAAGCCTATTTTGTATCACTTCATAATGTTTAACCCCTTAAAAATGATACTGTCCCAGCCATCACAATTAGGTAACCGTTTTTTCATCTGCCTAGTACATAAAAAAGGACTGATTTAAGTAAAAAGCAAGAAAGGATCACTGCCAAAAAATAAATTAATTACATGGCAGACAGATACTTCAGAGTACTGATGGACGCTGGTAAGTAAAAAGAGAGCTGGGTTATTCAGGCAGCAAAAAGAACACGACCCCTCTTGCTGTTCATGAAAATGGGTGACATTTGCTTCTTCTGTATTCCAGTGTAAATTAACCCTAAAGGAAAATAACTCCATCTCTACCTCACACGCAAACATGAGGTCAGGTTTAAATAATTTCTCTTGGGAAGCAACAAAACACTTATACTCAGAAGTACACTTCAAAGACATGAAGAACTGGATGCTTCTGAAGAAGCATACCAGTGCATGTTAAAGCACACCTGCATACTAGGTCCATGTTAAAAAGCAATTTAAAAAATAGAAATAGGGCACTTATTATATACACTGCTTGTCATTAAATTAACAAAAACATGGGTGTACTTAGATTTATCAGTTCAGGGTGATGTAGCCCACAAAAAAGTAATACCAGTTATACAGCATACACGGTGCAGTATTCTCCACAGCACTAAATATGGGTATAATTTTGCTACCATTAATATTTTCTGGGACAAAGTCATAGGTGCTTTTGAAACCACAATTTCATCTATAATCCTTTCTTCTTTGGAATCTGTGTTGGTTTACCACAGCCTGGTTTTTGGTGGGGGCAGGGGAAAAGCTGCTCGAAACTTCTATGTCTGGCACAGAGCCAATTGCTGGAGGCTCTGATGACGGGCGGGTTACTAGCCCAATTAGACAAGTTGGTAACACCTCTGTGATGACATATTTAGGAAAGGAAAAACTGCAGGAAGTTCTCTTTTTTCTTCTCCCAAGGGGTGGTGAGGGGGGCACCAGGGCCCATTGCGGCCAGGGCTGCCAGGGCCCATTGCGGTGGGGCCTTCCTGAGGCCAGGACCGTGTGGCCAGAGCGCTCCCGAGGCTGGGACCACACGGCCAGGGCCCTCCTGAGGCCAGGACTGACCATGTGGTCCCAGTGGGGACCACGTGGCCAGGGCTGCCTGTGCGATCCTGGCAGAGACCATGTGGCCAGCGATGAAAACATGGCAAACAGTTCCCTGATACGGAGCCCGGACGAAATCAACCTTTTCAGCACAGCGAAGCTCTGTAAGAACTTTTCAACTGATGGAANCAGCGAAGCTCTGTAAGAACTTTTCAACTGATGGAACTTAAGAACAAATGAACCTACAGACACTAACTTTCTTCCAAGTCAGAGAAAAGGAAAAGTGAGGAGAAGTAATATGGCAGCACTGAAGTCTCAGTGAAAAGGAGAGGGAAGAAGTGCTCCAAGCACCGGAGCTGAGATTCTCCTGCAAGCCGTGGTGAGGACTACGGTACCACAGACTGTTTCCCTATGATTCATTAGGTGCATGGAGGGGTGCAGATATCCACACGCAGCCCGTGAGGAAGAGTGCTCACACTGGAGCACGCAGATACTAAAAAGCTGTGACCTGGTGAGGAACTCGAGCAGAGAGAGATGACCCATGCTTCCAGAGATAGAGAAAGAGAACCCTTGCTTCCAAACTAGAACAGTTTAACCTTAAAAGACTAAACCCCATGAACTAAAATGACCCACACTAGGCAGCTGTGGGAAGACTGCTTGGCCTGTGGGAGAGACTCATGTTACAGCAGGTCAGGCAGGCTGCTTTTTTTGAAAGTTAAAACCACGCTGGAAAAGTTCACAGAGAACTATCTCCCGTGGGAAGGATCCCATGGCACAGCAGAAGAAAGAAACTTTTATTTTCCTTAAGTGTACTGAAGAAGGATTTTTAAGAAGTGAAATACTGACCAAAACCCCATGTTTTTGTCTCCTTGCATGGTCCGCGAGAAACAGGGAGGAACTGGGAAGGAAAGGTGTTCTAAAGGTTTATTTTAGTTCTCATTACCCTTTTTACTTTTAATTCTGTTAATAAATTTTCTTTTTACTGTTTTAAGTTTTAAACCTGTTTTGCCTTAAAGTGTTTTCCCCCCAATCCTTATCTCAACTCATGAAGTTTTCAACTTCCCCTCCTCTGCTCAGCTATATCAGAGGAAAATAAGTGGATAGTTCTTTGTGAATGCCTGGCACTTAGCCAGCATCAAACCCCAACAGAATTGTATCGTTTCATGACAGGTAACATGCATGTAGCATAGCTTGATACAACATTTTCTGCTCCTAAGATGCCTCACCATCCTTTCAGCTTTGACATCTCACACCTTAATATCTCTGGACATCACAGTAAAAACTGAACTTTCTTATGCTGGATTTTACAGTACAAAAAAGAAATCAGGCAAATGAAAGAAGCAACACTGATTGCTATTTCCTTGTGCTTGTTTACACTGTTTATATGTTTATATTTTATGAACATTTCAATGTTTCTGCTACTTGCAAGGGTTAAAAATTACATTTTTTTTTTCTTGGTACGCTATGCGGCTCCTAGATACTGCTTTCCCTTGAACCAGTGGGCATTGATTACCATGAAAGAGAAGATAAAGCAGATTATGCTGGTACTTTGGCAGGCATCCTCTGAAGTACTTTGTCTTACATGTTCAGGGCTTAATCAGGCATAGGGCTCTCAATCAGGGAAAGGTTTTCCTTTTGTCAGGTGGGCAGAAAACATTGGCTCTCCTGTTGTCCAGGACACAGTCCACTTTGACCTTTTATTTGGGTAGTTCACCTAACAAAAATGTTTTACATGCCAGGATAAAACAGTACTTTTTAGACTGAGAGCATTTAAAGTACCCAAAATCTTCCTCCTGTATTCTTATTGCACATTTTTTTTGTGATGTTTCATCATTTGCCAGGTCTAAAATTCCTTACAATGTGTTGGGAAATTGTTCTAAATTTGGCATGTGGTGTCACTGACACTTTTGAATAATTTTTTATGGCATTACTGGCTCTAATTGCAGGCTTCCTACTATTCCTTTAATTTCTGTATTTTTACAACAAAACAATCTAAATTATTACAGTAAATTCAATGTTTCATTCCATTCTTGTTTCAAAAATATCACATAACAATCCCTTAGCTCAACATTAGTTTCTACTGAAATAGATCCAAATGAACCTATGCGCTGAAGATTTGGAAGATAAGCTGTAAAACCTACAGAAGCCTTACAAAGAGACTGAAAATGAATCTTTAATGTTGGCTATTTGTAACAAACTGCATAGCTATTATTGATCAGGAATAAAAATAAAAATATAACAATTTAGTAATAGTCAGATGACCAAAAAAAAAAAAAAAAAAGGGAAAAAGTGAAAAGGAAAGCCATGCCAAGAAACTGAATTATTCTGAATTATTTTCCTGGAAATAATTAAAAATTAGTGACTAAAATGAATAAGGAATGGTCCACGACAGGACTTTATTATTTTAATTATAGCCTTTTACAATGCTGTTTCATGATAATGTTAGAGGGTGTTTCAAAGACCATATGATTTATGACCCAATGAAACAACACCATCCTAGTGTGGCTCCAGGTATTTTGGGTTTGAAAAATATGAATTGCAGATTACAATATGATTTTGAATAACAGAAATTGAGACTGAATTGCAGAAATCTTAAATGGGAAAAAAAAAGATAACTAAAGATAAAAGGAGTTGTGATAAGATATACTCAGCTTTTTACAGTAACTGTTTCCAATATTGAGAAATTAGGCTACATTTTGTAATTATAATCTGTGTAGAGGTTACTAAAGCAATAACCCAAATAGTTTGCTTAAACTAATGATAAATTGATTTGTTATGTATGTTGCAACTAAATTCTCTCTCCACAGTTCTGATCCACTGCTAATGACACTGTAAAACGTAAGAAGCCTGGTTCAAATATTATTCAAATATTCCATCATTTTTTGGCATATCTTTATAGCAAGTACTTCAATAATTTGAAGATAGAATTTTACTTTTCTGGAATTTGAATGATTAGTCACATTTCCATTTGATCTATGTTCTGTAAATCTTGTCAGAAAGATTTCCCTGCGTGAGATAATCCACAATACAGTGAATTTGCAAAAGTGGTTAATTTTTAACAATTACAGTGACAGCAGCTGCAAAGGAGACAAAGGCTCTGACTTCACAAAGAGCCATATGGAGAGGACAAAGGGTGACAGGTGAAAGTTGCACCAGGAGAGGTTTCAACTCAGTATAAGGAATATGTTTTTAACAGTGAAAACAATTATTCACTGCAGCAACTTCCCCGTGGACATGGTAGAGTCCCCATGGCTCAAGGTTTTCAAGGTGTTATTAGACTGAGTGCTAGGTAATCTCATCTAGACTCCCTTTTCCATGAAAGGTTGGATCAGAGGATCTTTTGAGATTGCTTACAACTTGGCATGTTCAATGACTGTATGATTGCATATCTCTAGATCCCACACTCTAGTATGGAAGGCAATATCAATACCTCCATTTTCAGATGGAAAACTTAAGGAAGAAGAGTGACTTGGTTATCGTATAGCAAGTAACCAGCAGAGCTGGGACCGGAATTTCCCAACTAAAGAATGCTCAGTGATACTCTTTTCCTATAAAACTTGAAATGTCATTATAAAGGGATGATTTCCACTGATTTATTTTCACTTTTTTCCCAATTCACTGATTTGCCAGGCCAATGCAGAAAAAGTGAAAAATCTTTTAGATTTCCAGTTCCCAGGGATAGCTGTTTATTAAATAATTTTCTCTGAAGCGGACTCATCTAAATACGATCTAAATTTGTCCATAGCCAATGTTTGAATGAACAAGTGACAGACTTAAAAATATGTAAAATGGAAGAGGAAACAGTTTGGAGGGGGTAGCAAGGTTTTCAAAACAAGGCAAATGAGTCCAATATCCCATGTAGCAAGTAAGATGCTCTTTCAAACAGACGTGGAAAAGAAGTTCATATCAAACACAATGAATGCAAGACATAAACATCTGCAAGTAAAAGATAATTTTATGACTCTTGGGGATGATCTCATAATACATTTTATCTCAAAAAATTATAGAAAAATGAATTTAGAAAAAACTGTCCTTGCTGCCTTCCCATTTAATTAGATGCTACTATACAGGTGACCACATTTATAAGAAGTTTTTTAAATGAATTTGTCTATATGCAAAAGTACCACGCATAACTACTCCCAGTACATCAAAATCATTTAAATCTCTGGAATCTTCAAAGTCTGATTGGAATGATGTGAATATTCACACAAGACAAGAGGAACAGCCATGCTGATGTCAGCAAAAGTAAATCCCCAGCAAGGGTCTGTAGCCATTTAACTATTTTGAAAGAATAATAGAAAATGAAAAGTTAATAACAAAATGTTTATAATGGATCCTGTAAATTGTTCAATATAAAAATTAAGGCAATTTGGTATTTTACAATAACTGATGTGAACTGTACGATTTAGGAATAGCATACTTAGGGTTCTACTAAAAGCCATTTTTATTGAAAAACTATTCAATTTATTTAACTTAAAGAAACTTACTCATCGTTCAAAAATCCCAAAGACAGATGCTTTCCATCATGCTGAGAAGAACTGAGAATTATTTCATCGTACTATTTCAATTATTATTTGCAATGCCATGTGTTCCATTTTCTCAATATCTTTCTTTTAAAGAATAATTCCACAAACATCTTGGAGTGATTGTATTGTTTCTTCTATTACCACTATCATTCAAATCAATAAAATAACTATGAAACACTAGGTCAAGTGGAAAGTGTTTGCAAAAGCAAAAATTTTCTAGTATGAGGAGTGACAAGGATTTACTGTTTCGGATATGTTGCAGGGTTAAGAAGAGTGAGAGCACAGGAAATTTGTAAAGAGTAAATATATCATTTCTTATGTCAGCTAACTGTATAAATTCGCAGACTTCTCAGACTTTGTAGCTACACATAGCTCATTTAACTGAGGGAAGAGTTTAAAATGAATTTATAAATATTTGAACATTTATGATAATTTTCGCGTTTCTATTTTTTAATTTCCTTTCAGTCAGTTTTTATTAATTATAAATCAGTAGTCAATATGATCATCTATACATACTTCTGTTTCACCTGCTATCCTGCAAGATATGTGGAATGGATGTTGCAGAAGTGGACAAAACTAACCACAAGAACGTGTTTTACACATCAGTAGCCCCATTCGTGCTGGATGCAGTTTTGCTTCTCCTGACATTGACTCCATTAAAGACTGGAAGACTCTCTCAGCTTATGCACAGCCCAGCACAGGGGAGGCAAAGGGGCTGCAGCATTGCGCTGGCCCACAGAGTCTCCCCTCTCCAAAGACGATGTTATCTGAACATCATGCTCAAGCACTGCTCAGCAGAGCAACAGTACTAAAATGTAATAAATGTATTAACATTATTAAATGTATTAACAAAGATTAGCCATCTTTCTTGCAATCTACGGGCTTCTCTCACTGTAGGGATAATGAACTATAATTCAAAAGCATTAAAACTTTAAACCTGCATTTAAATAGTAATTATACTGATTGTTTTTAATATCTGCCTAATTTATTTTCTTCAGAGCAGCTGAGTATCTTGCATGATTAAATACGAACTCTGCAAAGAAGTCCACTGTCTCTAACCACAAATAATATTTTATAATTGCAGCTATTTTAATTTTGAGACATCATGTAATCTGTTAAACACAAAAGTTGAATGAGGCTTTTTGACTTTCAATATGCTGTAGCAAGTCATCTGCACATTAAATTTTGTGAAAACTCTGTAAAGCCACCATAAAAAAAGAAAATTGCCTTTTTAAAATCACATTTGTATGAAGATGTGTCCCTGTGGCTTCCTCGTATCAGCTGCCAATGACAGAATGCACACCAGAGGTAAATGGAACTGAGCTGCCCATCTGCGTTCTTCAAAAACAATTGTGTGCCAACAGCTAAGGAGTGTAACACAGAGACACACATATAGATGTGTACAACATCCAGCTCCTTCATCCTGGAAAATGCAGCTGGAATAATAAAGCCATGGTAGTAGTCCATGGCTGCCATCAAAGTTAACAATGCATCAATTGCAGCACCATTTGCAACGCTGAGACAGAAAGCATCACAATCACACTGCCTCCAAAGCCTTGCCAAGATGAACATGTGTTGTCAGGGCAGACATCAGCGGAGAACAGAGCTTGACAAGCAAGCACTGATTCCACCCTCTTGGTGAGAATCACTTGCCAATTATGTGGCAAAGGAATTTCTGAATTTCATAAATTAATTTCTACACATATAAAATTTTAAAAATATATAATTAATGCTCTTGCCTTCTATTGCTTCAAAGATCCCTTTTCTACAGATTACATTAATATCTAAGGAAGTATGGCTCAGATTAACACAGATTTGCATTGAGTCTACACAGATAATTAAAGAAAGTTTTGATTGTATTCTGCTACAATAATGTTCTAATTATGAATAGGTATTAAATATTTGAAAATTAAAAGTTGCATATACTGTAAAAAAAGGAACTGAAATGTAATTTGGTCATCTTTAGTACCTAATCTATAGTTATTTATATATTTATTTTTCTTTCATGTTAAGTCTAGTTGGCATGTAACTATAAAAAGACATTTCCTAAACCTCAGTATAGTCAAGCTGTAAATGAGTTCATCACTCATTGGCCTACTTCCATCAGTTTTTCATATGACATCTTTTATTATGTACATTTTAGAGCAAAGGTTTCAAAATTATATATACTTCCACTTTACATACTGAGAAAAAGTCTTACAACTAAATTTAAAGCCATCTTTTGCAAGACATAGAAACATCCTTAGCAATTCATTTCCTCCGGTGAGCAGATCAACAGTAACAAATCTCAGCACCCTAGCAAATGAGGGTCTAATGTCTAAACTTCCTCCCTTTGCAGCTTTAGATCGACTAATTCCTTATAGACGTTTCACTCTATTTCAGGTTAATTTGCTAATGTCCAAAGAAATCTTTAAACTCATCAAACAAATGATTTCTCAATAACTACAGTAGTGCTTTTTTATTGTCTATTTATCATCCCATTGGTCTCTTCAGTATTACGTCCCCCCAGAAAAGTTGTTTGATTGTTTTCATGAAAGGTAGTGTTTCAACTCCACTCAGATTGATCCTTCTTCTATGAATTCCGAAACACATTTTAAGATCAGGGTATTACAGAGAATATAGTCTTATAATCTAAAATGTATTAGATAACATGGCTCAATACTGAAATACCCTTGTACGGAGGTTGTAGGGCTAATTTTACAAGTTTACATTTTATTTGAATGATACTGAGTCAGTAGCAAACTGACCAGCTGGAAAACCTGATAGGTTCAGGTCTTCAACTACATAGACAAAGCAAGAGGGAAGACAAATGGTGGCAGTTAGTCAGTAATGCAGGTCAGTTGAATTCTTTGCAGCCAGATCTATGCAAAACACATGTAACAACTATATAAGACTCCTTCCTCCCTGATTAGAGTTAGTAAATAAACAGATACCTTTCCACGAGCATGCTAACCAATGGAAAAGACTAGCACAGAAGCAGAATTTGGTACTTATTGCACAGGGACAGTACCTGACAGGATAAAGGCATCCTTCCTGCCTGCACCCGACCTGCTGGCCTTGCCAATGCTGCTCTGTGTGACCAGTTCTCAGAGTGGCTGTAAGCCAACCATGCACATCTGACACATCTGAGTGTTCTGGCTTTGTACCTTTGCTCTGGCTGTCTCCTAAATCATCAGCTCACTTATAAAGCAAGAGAGGATGATCTTAAGGGTGAAATTTTGATGCTCAGATTAAGTTTTCTCATCTAAATTGAGACTTCCACAGTACAGTTATTAAAATATCTTACTTGTCAAGGTTCAACTGATAGCCAATGGAGAGAAATGGATTTTTTTGGAAAGGCCACTTACCACTTCTCACAAGGCATGTCTGGGAAACGTTATGTGAATTGCCCTCAGAAGTGCCTGTTTCCTTTCATCAGTTATAGAGAAAACTTAGAGAACTAGCTCAGATGTAAAAATGTACACCATGATTGCTATGTTAGGTGAGATTAAGCTCATCAGTCCCCACACTTTTCTGTTGAACCAGTATAAATCCTGTGTCTAAAATTGTCTAAAGAGGCCAGAGTCTCACTGCCACACTAAGGATTGTTTTGCCAGTGCAGGTACTATGGAAGACAGTTTTAATAATGCCTTCTAAAGAGTAAGATAAAGCTTGGCATACAAACAGTGCCATCTTCCTGAAACCAGTCGGTCCCTGAAGATGTGTGAGGAGATCCCACAACCTGACAACCAATACTGACACCCCAAAGTTTTAAGAGATCATAAGAAGGAAGGGATGAAAACAGCTTCCTTACAGCTTTTCTTCTCTCTCTAGGTGTTAAATTTTTTCTCCTATAAATAAGTCTCTATAAAATAAAGTTTTAACTATGTGTTTGACCCCATGATTCTAAAATAGGGAAAAAAATATGACATAGCATCTATCAAAATTTTACACATAGATAATGTCTGTGATCACTTGTATTCCAAAATATATATCTTTTTCAGTGATGGAGAAAAAGTATTTTATTGCTTTATTCAGTCAAGTAGGATACCAGATACGAAGTGGTTTAGATGAAGTATACTGTGATGGATTGAGCCTACCAATTGAGTCAACAACAAGCTCCTAATTCAGAGAATATATTTTAAAATTAAATCAGTAACTCAATATCCAAACCTCTGTTATCATAGTGCTAACATTTATACCACTTGATCTCCTCAGATTAAAAAAAATTCTAATATTAGGGCATTATGCCTGGCTTACCTGAAAAAAATTACTAGGATTATTCTTAATACAATAACATTTTTTCCAGAACAGCAGGTCCATATGTGAATTATTTAGAAATAATTACAGCAGAATAACTTATTCTGGTCTATTTCTCTTCTATAGACAAAACCTTTGTTTTAATAAAATTTTACTGATTTCTGAAGAACTACTCTCACTTTTCCCAAGTGAAAGATGAGACTCAAGCTCATTGTGGTCTCACCACCTTCAGATGTTAAACCTACAATGGAGTCTTCAGTTACTAATATTTGTTGTCGCTAGACTTAGAGGTCCCATTCATCAAACTATTATCCGCTAGAGAAATTTTCAAAACATCTCTTCGTCTAAGAACAAGACATGACTTTATCCCTTTATACCCTTCATTTTTTTTCCTAAATATGAAATCGTCTCAGCACAGAATATTCAACCACTACATTCTTCAGTGTCAATTTGGAATATAAACCTGATCATCCCTCTTGTATCTATTTTAAGGGAAAATAGAACAAGGAATGGATGAATGTCATTTCAGAAAGATACACATTTTTATGGGGGAAGAAGAAATCATTTTTGCTTCAAGGAACTATTTTTTTTTTCTGTTTTACATACACTAGTATGACATAGACTGTCAATCATTGCCTGCATCCGTCTTGAAGACCTCATTGAAATACCTGAAATTACACTTATCAAGTGCCACAATCTACCAGATTACATGATGGAGGGCTCAGAAGGTGAGGCATATAAGAAATGTATTTCCTTCTTAGATCAGCTGAATTAGAAGCAATGGCCTAGACATCAGGGGACAATTGTATCAAATTTGAAATGCTGGAGTTGATCTAAACAGTCTAATGTCTGTCCTTGAAAATCTTTACTTGAAAACTCCATATAGCATACAGATAGGATCTTAAATACTTGTAATTAATAGTTATTTAATTAAAAGTTACAACAGCAAAAGATAAATTTTATCCCCAAGAGGCTTTTTTCTTAGAAGAATACCTGAAGTGGCATGTAAAAGTGTCCTACACGCAAAGGCCGCTGCCACTTTTACCATTATTGTCTCACAATGACCTTACAACATCAGAACTAATCTTAAGATTTGCAACCTTTATACTCCAACAGCCTATATATACCTGTCACTGTGAAACATATTGCCGTTCACATGAAAATTACGAAAAAAATCAGCATTCTGTGTTTAAACTCTATGTAAAACAACCTAACATAGGTCAGTGCTCCCTATTGATTTAAGTTAGACTAACCCCTGTTTGCGTCAATTAAACGAGAGCAGAAACAAGCCCAATCAATAGCTACTAATCTTAAATATCTCTGCAAGAAGAACTGGCACTTTAAACCAGAACACTGACAAGATTTTTTTTGTGCAAGTGTGTGTGGGCACACGTTCACAAGCACAGGTAATTGCAAGGACCTGAATCTGGGACTTTGACCTTTGGGTGTAAAATCTCAGAGAAGAATCTGAAATATATTTCAACAAGTTGCAGTCCGCATAATTACGTAAATTCCAGGTAAAGATGTAAAATAAAGTATCTTATAAAATGATTAAGTCTTTAAAAAATAAAGCATATTCACAAAGTTTTTAAAATCAATCTATGACGACCATCTTAATTGTTACATCTTTTAATTTCGGAGTACTTGAAATTGAGACATGAATAACGTTGATGAAGTACATTTTTAGCTTATTTCTTAGAGGAACAAAACATAAATTGCTTTGAATGTTTGATTCTCCATCTGGCAGTCCCTAACTTTTTAAACTTTTGGATAATTTCTGTCCATCTGACAAACATAGTCCATTGCTTTTCTAGAAGTTTCCTACAAGCGGGTTGTTAGGTAGAAAGTCTTACTACGAGTGAGATGCAGGGAGAGCAGAGCCCATAACACGCTGACAGCAACCAGCTGGCCCATCAGATATGTGTACTGGTCCAATGAGCAATATATGAACAGGTCTAAATGAGCCACAGTGCTGTCTCTTGCCTGGATGTATTCCCACAGGAGACAGCTATACTTATTGCAGCAGGAAGGAAGAAGAGATTGGGGATATAGAATACAAATCCCTGAGAAACTCAGCTGTTGTCTGTCCCACTTCTCATGGAAGGAACTGTTTTCCATGTACTTCTATTAACTGTCACCACAGAAACCGAATCCTAAAGTACTGGTGATAGAGTAAACAGGTATTTTTGGTCTTTTATATGTACATACAAAGTGCTTATAATCCACAGAGGAAAAGTATTTCTCTTTCTAACACAAAGTAGGTTCTGAGTACATGGGAAATGGAGCTTTGTCTTCACTCAGGGGCAACAGGGGTTGCCTGCACCTGTGCCTGCACCACCTGCTCAAGGCACTGTCAGGTGGCAATGTGTTCAGCTCTACAGACACATCTGACTTCTTCTTTTGTCTTGCAGAGGGGATAGTTCAGCAAGCTTGGTACAGCCCTAGGGGAGCAACAGTGACTACAGAATGAGAACTAATGGTTGCTTCACTGTGATTTTCTCTGGTTAGGATTGTACTAAGAAGTTGGTTCATTTATTAGGACAAACAGATAGTGTATGCTTGTACTTCCAAGTTCTTTTAAATGAGACCTGAAGTTGCTTAGCACTATGAAAGTTATTCAGTACCTGAAACTAATCATCCAAAATCAGAGACACTCAACTCAACACTTTGGTTTACATTTACTCATATCTTCACAGTGAAGAACAGAAAATTGACCTCGGTGTTCTTAATTTTGTTCTTATATCACCTATTTTAAAACTTTACTTATTTAATTGATGGTATAAAGTATCACTGAAGCCTGATTATCATCTAATCATGTTGATTACATAAAAAATATTCTGGCCTCAGCAATATACGATAGTTTAGGTTCTGTTCAATTTGCACAGGGAAATAATTGCAGTTGTGTGCATGTTCTGCAGTGAAGATGAGGCAAGTAAGTGTCATGATTAAATACAAAACTGTACTTTGTAATTTCATGAAGGGTGTGGCAAAATGCCTGAGGGTAGAAATAGAGAAAACTGGGAAGATTCACATTCTAGCAAGTTATAACAATATAGAAATTATAGGTTAAAATACAGTTGCTACTCCCTGGATGGAATGCAGCCATGCCAACTTCCCATACATGATCCATGCCAAGGGGGACTAAATGGAGGGTGGAACGGAGTGAAGACACCATGGCCAGACTCTGCTAAAACCCTTGCAAGAGGGGGAACTTGGTGGTACCTTGTAGCTGATAAGCCACACAGCAGCTGTCAACCAAGGGAGAAGAAAGGAAATTTCTTGCTGTTGAACCATCTCCATCCTGAAGGCTACCTCAGATGTAATACTGACATTATCCACCTCCAGGGTATGACCACTGAACATCATGTATGACCAGAGTCACACAAGCTCCACCTAAATGCAAACATAGTGTAAAAGTAAGTAAAAACGGGGAGTAGTTAGGGAAGAATCCATTGTAATTCCTGTTCCAGTCAACAGGAACCTGTCTTCTACCTCATAGGGATGACTTTCCTGGGGCAGTGATAGACTAATCAAACACAAAGGGTTTGACAAAATCTTTCCTTTCATGTGGCAAATGACAAAGATAAATCATAAAGACAACTAGAAAAAAGGAAAAGCTGTTGTCATGGAAACATAACAGTTAAAAATTTCTCATGCTCTTTCAAAACATCAAATTTTGATAATTGGGTTGAATTCCCTGCTCCTCAGAGCAAACTGGTGAAACGAGTGCTGGTATTAGTCTTTGACAACATCTTCAGTGGTTGAGCAAAGCCATATGTCTACACTGCACTGTCGTACAACAGCAGAAGTTTCTTGAATTCCTTGGACAGCACAGTGGAGGAAAAACATCAACATTCTCATATAAAACTCCATTTTTAGACATCCAGTTATTTTTGACAAAAGTATCACTTGGATTTTACAGATGCTCATCTAGGCTTACAGTTCTCAAACAGAAGTTAAATTCAGCTCCTTGTTTGCATACAGAATAACAACTGTTTATAATAGTTTTCTCTTTAATGTATCCAGCAGTGTAAATTTCTGCTAGTCACACTTTTCCCTAAAAGGCAGTCACTATATGAATTGTATTGACTAATTTATGGGAGAAAAAAAAACATCACCTGCACATCTCGATATGCCAGTACTTAGTTATTTTGTATGGAAAAAGAAATAGCACTGTTGCTAATTGACTTCTGCTTAGCTCAGCTATTTCATCTGCTCTCAGTGCTCTCTCAAGTTGGCTCAAATGAATGGTGATTCCTCTATGAAATCAACCAGGGAAGCATGCCTGCAAGAAGCACAATATACTCCCATCAAATCTGTTATGAATGGCTGCTATAGCAAAATGGTGAATAGTCCAACACTTCAGACAATATCTGGTAAGGGACATAGATATAACACACAGGCTCAGTGAAGTCTAATTATCTCCAGAATCAACCTGTAGGATGAAACAACTTCAATTGGAAATCAGTTAACTTTAAAATAGGAGTTAAACATTTAACTGTCTCCTCTTCCACTTACAAGAAAGTGGCAATGGTCTAGATGGAGGGCAGGAGAGAGTTCTGTCACTACAGTTTTGGCAGAATCAGTAAGGAATCATACATTATTTTTAGAGGTGCGAAGAAGGAATCAAAATAGCACTAGTAGGTAATTTCTGGTTCAGTACCACTGGGTTTCCAGAGGCAGAAATATCTCCAGGACATCAACATTTTATCATCACTGTCTTTCCCCAAGGCTATTGGCATGAACAGCACCATGATACTTTAATTGAACAATAGAAAAAGAAATGAAACTATCCAAATCCCTAAGAGATGATCTGCAACCAATCATCGTCTTTGGAAAAGACAGAAAACAACTGCTGCAGTTAAAGTGAACTACACTAGAACAATACTTCTCTTTCCAATTGAAGGTCCAAGTATTGTCACGCTTACAAGTGATGATAATAGAAATGTATGGACAAACCGCTTAGTAATTCTTATCCAAATATGTAATCACATGAAGCTATATCAGAAAAGATATCTCCAGACTTCCTTAGAACTTTTTTTTCTTGAAATGCACATGTAACTCAATCAACAGAAGTAATATATACATAATTTTATTACGAGAAAGTGGACTCTTCAGTAGTTTTGGCAGAGCTTTTACTCTGGGAAGGAAGGTTCATTTTTGTTAGCTTGGCTGCTTAACATTTCAGTGTAGTGTTCCTGAAATGTACCTTGTCTTTATGAAGAAATAAAATACCAGTAGAGCAACATAAAAATTGTACTGAACAACATGAGGTTAAAATTACTGTCAATTTTTTTTTTTAAACCCTGCTTATTCTACACAGCCTTCTAGCTTAACTCTTTAGAAACTAAACAATAGAAATTAATGATATTGGGATTTATTATCCGTATTTAGAAAGACTGACAGGTTGAAGCATTTTTCTTTGTCTCAGAAGAAAGTTAAATTGATTAGATGCTTAGCTGTGTGAAACATCAGCTGAAGTTTTGACCTGCAATATAATTTAAGAATACTAGAAAAAAGACGGATGTTACCTAATCTTGCTGCACAAGAAAAACATACGTTGACATACAGGACATTCAGCTAATACTTGCACTAGGGAACACTTGGCAGTTTTCTGGGGACAAATGGCTATGCCATCATGATTGGTGAAGTAAACATGCGCAGGCCTAGGAAAAATAAATCAAAATAGTTAAAATTTAAGACAAAGGAAATACTATTCCATCCTTTAAAAATATTGATGCCAAAAAAGGACTCTCTTGGTATATAATCGAAAACAACTCACCAAAAACTTCTCTGTTGTCAAAGCTTAAATATAAATAAACCAACCAGAAAGTGGCCCAGGCTTGCTATTGGCCAAATAATTCAGAACCTTAAAGTAGTACCTGATATTGCAGCCATCTTTCTGAAGTAGTAACGAATTTGGCTAGCCCAGTTAATTCAGTCATCAGGTATCACTATGAAAACTAATACAAAAAGAATGTTTTGGGAAAGGAAAGCATCAGGAAGCTCAATTCATGTTCTAAAGTGTTATTTTTATGCATTTATATTGCTATATTTCTACAAATAATAATCAAACCAGCTACATACCTACTTTCCATTGCAACCAAATTGTTCTGAAATAAACCTGCCATATGTATATTTACAAACACCAGTGATTTAGTGTCATTTCACTCAAATCCTCCCCAAGGGATCTATTATTTATAAGAACCTCAGTTACCCCACCTCCAGGGGTGGGTCGCAACAAGGGTATCCTCTGTTACGAGGCTTTCTGAAAAGAACACCATTCTTATATGGCTTTACTGGAAACTTCACTACTGCTATACTTTCTTCTTGCAATGATGATAAACAGAATTTACTGCCTGTTTAAACTGTACTTTACCAGGCTAATACAGCAGCAATGATATCAGCCTAGAAATTGGATTGCATGTAACTCTGAAAGTGGGACATATGAGCGAAAGTTTCTGCTTCTCATATGTTTGCAAAACAAGCTCCAGGGCCCAAATAGAGAAAAGTAAGGTACAAAGGCCTGAACATATGTGCTCTGGGAATGTTTAGAAAAAGGATATGCCACATCAATGAACTTCAAGATAGTTTACCCCAAGAGAAAGTAGAAAAGCTCACAAAACTCTGTCATTTAATTCTCCTGGCTGCCAGCAGGAGATCTATCACATTTCTTTAACTTCATTTTCACCAAACTATTTTATTCCCCTTTTTCTTCAAAATGGAGTTTCAGAAAAGTAAAAAAATATTAAGAGATGCCTGAAAGGAAACAGCCCATTTTTTCAGGAAAAAAAAACGAGCAAGGAATTAGGGGAAGTCATTGCACTAAAACAAAAAAACAAAACAAAAAAGGACTTACATTTTAAATGACATCTAAAAATCCAGCCTAATCCAAAAGAGACCATGAGCAATCTGTTTCCAGAAACTTTACTGTGTACTGTGAAAATCCTTCCATAAATAAACCTGTCTAAATTATTTAGATTAGCTTGAAAGATTAAAATTCTATTTTCATGGGATCTCATATAAAGCTTTTACCAGTAAGTGATCACTTCTGGGACAACATTTCAGAAATTCTCCACATAAAACCCTTTAGTATTAAACACATAATCTTCCTGACAAACACATCCTCTATTTGCCCTCTGCGTTTTTTTTCTCTCTTCTTAGAAAAAAACCTCAAAACTTTAAGGAAGTTTTTCTCATCTCATGAGATTATAGTTGCTATTCTTAATCTTTCTTTAGGATTTTTTATTTTTAGCAATAATTAATATGCTAACAAAAGATGAAAGACATGTAAAATTGGCGGGGTTGCATAGAAGTGTTTAAAAAGTATAACAAAATGCATAAGAAACCTGTATAAACTAAGTATCTTAAAATAGAAGACAAACTGGAGAAGTCCTGAGTTACTGACTCTATTTTTCCTCAAGTCTTATTGAGGCAGAGTTCTCACTGGGATATGTTGAACTATGCACTAGAATCAGAACAAGATGACCTAATTTTATGTTATATTGAATAATGTGTGATTTCAGAAAACATCACTTAATTCCTTACAACTTCAGTTCTCACCTTTGAATAATAGGGGCAATGTTTTTTACATTATCAAAAGATGCTTCAGAGAAGTGGAATATATATTATTACAACTATCTCACCTTGGAAAAGAAAAGCCACAATGAATTCCTGGATGAAATATGTGCTGCATTTTGCTACACACTGGCAATTGAATAAAACACTACTATTGCCCTTTCCTGCTTCTTCACCTCCTTCCTCCCCCTCAAGGATCAGACAGATGTCAGGGAAAATCACATTTATCTGACATCTTTGAAGTTAGGAACATGGTGAGAAAATGGGAAATATCCTATCCAAAGGAAAGGAAAAAGTGTAATGGTGAAGTATGAGAACAGAGGGTTGCTAAAATTACATAGATAGCAGTAGAAACTGAGGTATAGCAAAGAAAATGAGTTATTAAATCATTGTGGTTCAACAATCTAGTACGAAAACCTTACCAATGGATAAAAATGCTGACTCCATCAAGTCCAAATGCTTGACTTGATGCTAAACTAGATACAGGTGGTACCTGTGTTATAATTTAAATGTCATTATCTTGGCTTTTCACTTCTAAGACTTAACATTCAAAAATAAATACAAAACAAGTACAAAAGTTGTTGCCCTGCTGTTTCAGAGAGATGGTTTTATGATGGCATTCAGGTTTCATGCTCCCAAAGTAAGTGCTGACGTAGAAGTAGTTCTGTATTCAGAACTGCTTCTGAATACAGAACTGCTTCTCTATTCTGGCCGTTTTTTAGAGTACAATATTTCTAAACCACCACAGTGAATTCCTTTATATAAAAACCTGCATTCTTATTCTTCTGTCCTAACTGCTCTGTGAGAATGGCTGTATCAATCAAGATTGATCATTGTCAAGAAAATACTGTTTGGCAGATAATTCTGAAATTCCTAGCTGCATCCTGCTTTAAGAGCTTCTGGGTCCAGGATCATCAGGGGACCCTTGGGAACCCTCTGAGAATCTGCTGTCAGATAAGGAGAAGGTAAGGCCACATGCGTTTGAGCATGAGAAAGCTCTAGCAGCTTCTAACAAGCTAAATCAGCTGCCTGTGACCCAAGCATACCTACTGACTTTGCTACAGATGCCCCCAATTGGGGGGGGCCAAAGACCCTTTTAGAGTAGCTAGGGAGGGGCCAGCGCTGAAGCACAGCTCCCAGAATGCAGCTAATAGATGCAGGAGCACAAAGAGGGGGTCCCATCTCAGTTCAGACCACACTACATGCTTTCAGGTACAGTGAGGTGCCACAGGGCAGGTTCCCCAGCAGGTGGTGGAGCAGCTGTCTCTACCAGGGCAGAGGCTTCAACCCCAGCAGAGCTTCAGAGAGTGGGTGCAGCCCTGTGAGTCCTAGGCTGCAGGGAATCCTTGGGGCCTCTCCCTGGGGCTGGAAAGTTGGTCCCCTCTCCTGACGAGGTGTGCTTGCTGTTGAGGAGCTGTGTCACCAGTGGAGGAGTTACAGAGGAAGTGAACAGGCTGTGCAACGTCAGAGAGGATTAGAGAGTTGCTGCTACAGCAGCAGCCAGGAGAGGAAAAAAGACCTGCATTGAAAAACAGATGGTATTGAATATCCGATCCATATTAAATCCCTCTGAAAAATTTCTGTTCCTGATTAGATCAAGTCTGGTTCCACATCTTCTGAACTCCTTTTGAAAGGAATATGATTTACAAGACTCAAGACCACTCTGCAATGTGAGGATTGGAAACCTCCTGATCTACATTAATGTAAATAAACTCCTTTTATATACACTATTTCTATTTTCCATATCTTTTTAGATATAGCTGTGATGCTGGTTTCGGGATTTCTTCCTTCTCAAGCCTCTTCAAAGACAAGTAGTGTTCCACCTTTAAGTACTCACATTTGAGGGGTGAAGCAATCAATTATTTGTGAGGAAACACATAGAAAGTTATGTCAGGATACAAAGAAACTCTTGGCTATAGTTTTCATGGCAGTAGCACTTTATAAATGGCAGTCCAGGAAAGCCCAATTAGAGATGTGTAGTGAGTAATTCAGCCCTGCCTTAAACCAATGCCAGTTTTTAAGATTTTCTTCTGAACCTGACCAGTACATCTGATAAGGACGGAATAGTCATAATGAACTGTGATGGCTACTCAAACTGGAAAAATTATATGACATGCCAAAGCACCTTTCCATATGATTTATACACATTTGCGCATCAAACATTTATCACAGAAGATCCTGCTAAAGGCTCAAGAAGTAGCCAGGTAGGTACTGCTTGCCTGTGACTTAGAGGCTGACATATATGATGAGGAATACAATAATAAGAAATATTCTGGATGGTCTAAATGTTTTCCTGGTATTTGAAATTATATCTTTGGGGGAGAAAAAAGTTTTATACATACCCGTGTGTCTTGCACGCATACATACATATACAATAAAAACAAAATTTAGGGATAATGCTGCTCTAAAGATATGTTTAATTTTTTCCAGTTGATTAGAAAAGGTCCTTAAGATCAGTGCTCTCTTAAGAAGTCTATTGTTATTACATATTGAAAATATTTATTTATACTTAATTTAGATTGTTTGGGATTTTTCTATAGAAATGTATTTTTCAATCTAAAGACTGATATTAGTGAAGTTTCTTAAACACTTGCATTCTATGCAACATTTGTCAAATTTGATTTGAAAAAACTTCTTGATTAATGCGTCCTTTTTCTTTCAACTAGAGGGAGGACACTAGTTCTTTCAACTTTCCTCATAAAAAAGTATTTAAATTAATAATTTTTACCTACATAAAAATACCCTATTTTATAACTATTAGTTTGATGCTTCAATATCTTAGCGTTATTGTATATATTACACATGGTATAGATTGTTCTGTCCTACAAAATTAAATGTTAGCCATTTCGTTCTTTCACATGACAGCATGGTTAAATGGCTGCTGAAATACTCACAGAGTTACAGAGGAGTGGGATGAACAGAAGACCTTTCTGGTGATGCAATTCCATAAGCAGCCAACTGCGATTGGAAACCCACGTTCTGGATGTACAGAAATGTGTTGGCTGTATCAAAACACTGGACAACAGGTTTCTGGCAGGGCCCTGGAGCCATTGAACACCAGACAGCAGAACATTAGAAGACAACCAGAACGGAAAATAAAAAATTCTAAATAAAAGAAAAAATATTTTTTGACAAATGCCTGAAATGTTTTGTCTTTGTAATTTCTATTTATGCCTTGTCTAGTGGTGCCTGCCAATTGTACCTAGAGGAGCACTAGATCTTCTGTGTAACAAACGAATGTGTTTCCCCTTTGAACAGCCGATAGAAATAACTCTACTGGGCTTCAATAAGATGTCAAAACATAAGTGGAGCACTTTGGTCTGATTGCTGTATGCTTTCAGTCTCATTTCTTCTTGTGCAAAATGCTTGCAAAATTGAAATTTTGGTTTTCTTAATCGCCACTCTGCATGGCACAAATGATTCATTCAACTGTGGGTATTCAAAAAGTTTTCACATTAAAAAGCTTTTAAGTTTGGTTGTTTTTTTTGGGGGGGGGGTTTTTATCTATGTATTTCATACTACACCAATAGCACCTTGAAATACTGTCCAGAAAGGTTAATTCCATGTTCTTCTTTGCTCTTCTCAGGTGCTGAGGTATCTGCAACGCAGAAGGCCACAAATTAGGAGAAATAGGCTCTGTGATAGTCTGAGGCAGATGGCAGGTAGTTTTTAAATGTCTCCATTACCGTATTCTCCACACTGTTCCCCACCAATCATCTTAAGGGAAGCGGTGCTTTTCTTTAGCTTTTCTATCTGAATATGCAGTTAGCAGATTTACAATACCTCAGCATCTTCTCCTCCTGCTGGTCTGCTAGTATTGTTTGAGTCAAAAAGGTAGTATTAGCAAAACTCCCATTTCATCAAAACACTGATTTCATCTCCTGGAACATTTTGAGAAATTACATGAATCTGATTCATTACTTTTTAATTTTATCTCATTCATCATATTGTCACGTTCAATGGTAATTTATAAAGAACTTATTCTCTGCTTTCTGTACTGTCTTCTCACTAATCCTTTGGTCCAGGTTTTGACCGTCAGTTGGTTGGTTTTGGTGGTTTTTTTAATCATCACAGGTTCTTTCCTCATCATCATAAATACTCATAAATATTATAATGAGAATTCAAGAAGCTTATTTTAAAAATCTTATAATATGCAAAGTATTTTCATTTCTGCTGAAGGGAAAAGTGTATTTTTTAAAACTTACAATCATATTCAAGTAAAAATTTGTATGAGGGAGTTTAAAAAATTGGATAATTTAAAGTACATCTCTAGAGTAATATATATTATAAAATACTTTAAGTTTTAAAACAAGTCAGAAATATTTCCCCAAATTTTTGATCTGAAGACCACGCCTCTTCAAATTCTGATGTATTTGTATAATTACTGAGGAACTGATTGAAACTAAGATAATATGTTTTTAAAAGCATCTGTTGTTACACTTGTTTATCCTATTATTCGAACAAGGAAATAAGTCAGTTATCAAGGTCAATAAAATTTCTCACTTAGAGATGTGCTAGACAGATTACTAATATCAGATTTCAGAAAAAAAATTTAGGGAAAACCCAGCAAACAGATATTATGTTCACTACAGAGGCAAATGGGTAACATTCTGTTGCCTATTTAACATGAGAAGATACTGTAATAATCCCTTCTCTTCTTCCATCTATGGAGAAGGACAGTGTTTTCTAAAGGAATAAAGAGAAAAAATACAGAACACCACACTTAATAAATGTTCTTTACAGAATACAGGGTCAACCTTTCCTCTTCTGCTCTCTTGCTACTTTTTCTGCAGTTGCAGTCTGAAATGATTAGGCCAGACCCCTAGACTCTGATTTACTTGCTGTTCCAAATATATCACCATATAGTAACACACTCCTCTTGTAAGACACTAGTGGTGTACAGCAGGCCTGAAAGGGCCTCTGCTATCATGAAGTTTTAATTACTGTTGAAAATAAGGACCACTGAGATCTACTGCAGATAACTTAATGGCTCAAACTAGCAAACATATTCTGATCAACACAAGAATATGGATGCAGTGGGAGGAATACGTAGCTGTTTAGTGACAGATAATCTTGTGGGAGATGGAAAAATTAAGATGCCAAAAATTTAGGGCATAACTGCACTTCTAACTTACACAGCTGATTTAGGAGCCTCCTGGCTGAACCTTGACCTTTCATATCTTTAGAATATTTAATGAAATGTAATTGAGGGCTTGTTATTTTATCTTGGAGAACATTTCAGTTATTATAAGGTATCCAATAACAAAATATATTCAAAGATCTAGTTGTATGTTAAACAGACTATACCCATATGACAATGAAATGAGATGCATTCTAAAAAACTATTTGAAATTGGAATATTCTTGTATTATTACTTCCATTATCACAGAGTCAGCTAGGTTGGAAAAGACCTTTGAGATCATCAAGTCCAACCTACGATCTAACACAAGCTTGTCAACTAGACCATGGCACTGAGTCCCACATGCAGTCCTTTCTTAAATACCTCCAGGGACAGTGATTCTACCACCTCCCTGGCAGCCCATTCTGGGAAGAACTTCTTCCTAATGCCCACAATTATATACACTGATAAAATAAGAGTAGTCACACAAACTAAAATTTCTTATACTCACTATTAACTTACAGTTTTTGGCTTGTTTTTAATATGAATGTTCTCACTTCCAGGCTTTGGAAACTGGGCCTGCATAGAAAGGCTGGTAGAAACTGCACAGTGCAGAGTAAAAGAATAATAGGCTTAACTTAAAAAAGCAGTCTACAGAACACTTATATGCAAATTAAACTGTACCTTCTGGGAATCATCAGAGGATTGACCAACTTAAAGCACTAAAGTGAATCCCCTGCAAAGAAAAGTGAGACAATACTAACACTAGTTACTTTTCCTTTTTAACTTGCATTTTAAAGTGTGATTCATACATTTTGTTTAGACAAAAAGATGTTTTTGCTGTCTCCCTGAAAGATCTATTCATCAGATTAATATTCTAGTGCTTGAGTACTTCAGTACAGTACAAACATTTTATTTTCTATACATTTACAGAATAAACTGTACAATTAGTCACAAATTCCTTGCATATGTCCTGCTCTCTGCCTCCTTTTGCAAAACATATTTAATTACTGTCATGCACATTCATGGTAGGTTTTTTCTCAGGCATTCAAAGAATATTTTTCAAGTGATTAGTCTTCTTCTGATGAAAGGTCATGGCTAAGGAGTTCTCATTACATAAAAGAAACTAACAGAATGTGAAATGAACAGACACATGAAATATCCTGTGTTATATACTGAAATTCAACTATCTGAAAAGCAGTAGGTAGGATGGTTGGGTAAACACACAATTAAAAAATGTTTTCCAAGCTAGCAGTAAAACAGTTAAGAATGCAGACTGTCAACCCTTTTTTCACCCTAAGGTTTTTTAATTTCCTTCAATAAAACATTTAGCTGAGACTTAACTTCAGCTACTTTAGCAGACCTCAGTCATCTTGGTTCAATCGGGAGCCACCATCACCTAAAAACTATTAATTCTATCATGAGATATATGCACAAAATAACGAGATGAATCAGAGCTGGTTCTGCCTCTCCCTTTTGATTGACTCTGGAGAAAGTCTAGGGAAATGGCTTAAATTAGACACTTAAATGTTTTGATGTCTACAAATTGTCCAGATCCAAAAGTAGTTACAGTTTTGTACTTCGGTTGTTTTCAGAATCGACAACTGTGAGGCCTTTCCAGAACAGAAGCCAAAAGAGCAAATAAAGGAAAGCCACCTGAGCCACACAGATAAACACTACAGACTAACAGTATAACCACAAACACTACAGGCTAACAGTATAAACACTGTATGCTACCAGTACCGATAAACACTATACACCAGAGGGGTAAATGACTGCATAATCAGGTAAGGCACTTAAAAGGGAGGAACCTCAGGTTCAGTTCCTGTTTCAAGGCACAGGAAGGAACTGAATATTTGTGCCTCCAAGTACCCTTAAGAGGTGGGACACCACTACAGCTTTCTCCCAACAGCCTGTAATTCTAGGTGCTGCATAATTCCGTGGGTCACTAGCATAATCAACTGTTACCTTTTAAAAAGAGAAACAAGGGCAAATACATCCCATGCGTTTCACTTACACTTAGTTTGAGATGTGCAAGCTCATTGCTTCCAAGTTAGAAGTTACCATTCAGAAACTGTGGATCTTGATCCTTTGAAACCATCAGATAAATTCAAAGGTGAAGATCTTTGTCTTCAAGTCACCAAAGAATCAGTAAAATCCCAACAAATTAAACAAAATAAAGGAAGGCTACCACGTATTGTTTCAGAACATGCTGACATTTTTTTCTATCTCTAAAAATGAACTAATGAAAAAGTCATCTTCAGACAGAACAGGATGAAGGCATTATCACAGTCCAGACCTTATCAGAAAGATTAAAATTGAATCTCAAACTGAGCATAAAAAATGGTATTAACTACTTCTGTAATATAACATGCTATTTCTTTATGTTATGACCATACCAAGTGAGTTCTCTAAAATTCCAGAACTGTAACTGTAGTGATTGTAACCAGAAGACCATTGTAAATTGAGGAGTTAGTGATCCACACAACAGTTAACCTGAGTAGGCGATGCCTGTGCTGCTCTGTGCTATACGTATGTCACTGTGCCATCACACCTGTGCTGTGCTGTGCTGTGCTCATCCCCCGGCTGCAGGAGAACCCCAGCGGTGCTGTGCTGTGCTGTGCTGTGCTGTGCTGTGCTGTGCTGATCCCCTGCCTGCAGGAGAACCCCAGCGGTGCTGTGCTGTGCTGTGCTGATCCCCTGCCTGCAGGAGAACCCCAGCGGTGCTGTGCTGTGCTGTGCTCATCCCCTGGCTGCAGGAGAACCTCAGCGGTGCTGTGCTGTGTATATTCCCCGGCTGCAGGAGAACCTCAGCTGTGCTGTGCTGTGTGTATTCCCCGGCTGCAGGAGAACCTCAGCTGTGCTGTGCTGTGTGTATTCCCCGGCTGCAGGAGAACCTCAGCTGTGCTGTGCTGTGTGTATTCCCCGGCTGCAGGAGAACCTCAGCTGTGCTGTGCTGTGTGTATTCCCCGGCTGCAGGAGAACCTCAGCTGTGCTGTGCTGTGTGTATTCCCCGGCTGCAGGAGAACCTCAGCTGTGCTGTGCTGTGTGTATTCCCCGGCTGCAGGAGAACCTCAGCTGTGCTGTGCTGTGTGTATTCCCCGGCTGCAGGAGAACCTCAGCTGTGCTGTGCTGTGTGTATTCCCCGGCTGCAGGAGAACCTCAGCTGTGCTGTGCTGTGTGTATTCCCCGGCTGCAGGAGAACCTCAGCTGTGCTGTGCTGTGTGTATTCCCCGGCTGCAGGAGAACCTCAGCTGTGCTGTGCTGTGTGTATTCCCCGGCTGCAGGAGAACCTCAGCTGTGCTGTGCTGTGTGTATTCCCCGGCTGCAGGAGAACCTCAGCTGTGCTGTGCTGTGTGTATTCCCCGGCTGCAGGAGAACCTCAGCTGTGCTGTGCTGTGCTCATCCCCTGCCTGCAGGAGAACCTCAGCAGTGCTGTGCTGTGTGTATTCCCTGGCTGCAGGAGAACCGTAGCCCATCCAGGGTAACACAGGAGCCCGTGGGCCGCTCCCATTCAGTCCACGGATTGTATTTAGGCAAAAAGGCGGGAAGTTCTCATGTGAACGTCCCTCTTTTTTTCTTTTTTTTTGACAGTACAATTTATTAATAGAACTGTTTTCCTTTAAAGAAAATCCTTTAAAATCTCAAAATACCTTCTCCTTTACAGTCTTAGCTCTGATAAATGGCATTTTAAGTGGTGTTCTACAGTGTGAGTGTCCTCCTTGTTATGATGATAATGAACAAGCACTTACAGCTGCAACACAGGAACCATGATACCTTATGCTCCAGCTGAAATGACAGTCTTTAGAAGTAAAAACATTTCTACTAATATTTCTGGTGTTAATAATACTTTATCCAGAACATAGCATTTTGGTGGTTTTTTTTTTTTTTTTTGAAAAACATTTAATATATGTCTTAAAATGAAAGGTGAAAGAAGAATTCTTTGACTAAGCTTCATGTGCAGTCCATACTTCTAACATTCATGATGCTGAAAAAAACTGCTTAAGAGTGAACTAACTGCCCAGCTTTTTAAAAATACACCATCCCTAATACTTCCTTGTTTCTGGTACTACTTGTAAGAGCTTCATACCTAATATATGAAAATCTTTAATAATGTCTTACTCACACGACTGCAAACTGCAACCTTCACCTGCTTTTTACCTACATTTAGCAGAAACATCTACCTACAAGAATTACTGACTCTCATCCAAGTCACTACAAGTTTGTTATGAAAGCTCATTTAAAGTGAAGTCCAGATCAGGCTGAAAAGATCTCAGTGCTCTCTCTTAAGTCATTCCAAACATAGCTATTAAATTAGATAATAAAAATATATACATGTATTACATTCTCACACACTAAGTGCCTTTTCTGAAGGAGTTCCCAAATCCTGGAAGCTGAAAAGACTTGCGTATTTAGGAGGAACAACAGTGTAAGAGAGTTAAGACGGTTTAAATGTAAAAGTTCTAAAGTCAAATTTAGTTCTTACATCTCTATAAATTCTGACTAAGCCACAGACTACAGGGAGATACTCCAGATGTCTCGTAAACAAAGATTAGGCACTAAGACATAAAACTCTCATAATAATTCCAGCAACTTCTATCTCCTCTAAAATATGCAATTACTTAGGTGTTGCAAGAAGTCTTGGGTACTTCTTTGTTCCGGAAGCTGAGACTACCACTGATTTTTTTTCAATCTTTTTATTTTACCTGCTCTATAAGCAGGTATAGATAGTAATTGTTTTTCTTTATCTTAGATGCTTGAAGATGTATTCTCCTATCTTAAGGGAGGCATACTGTCTATGAAAAGTCTCTCCCCTCATCTGCATGGTAATTAAGCACTACTCAAGGTGCTATCAGAGAGCATACAAGAACAAGGCAACATGTCACAATTGCAACTTGGGAACAACTGCAAGAGACTGGAGTGCTGGACTGGAAAGTTAATGCAAAGTTTTTTCATGAAAACTTTTCCATCCAGTTCAAATTGCTTTTACAGGCTGTGATACTGTATTCCTAGTTTATTTTCATAAAAAGGATGTTTTATAAAAGATGGACAGTCAAAATACAGAAGTATCAAGGAAGAAAACCTTGCAGAGTATAAAAAACACTACAATGCCTTGAGTGCTCACTGTCAGACAAACCACAGTTCCAGCGAACAGATCTCTGTTAGTTTCCTAAATGACACATTCAAGAAACGAAAGCCAAATAAAAGGAATCATCAGCTCAGCATTTAAGAAGAACACATTTAATATTATATTTTTAAATGAAACCTCCTCCTCCAATAAAAGTGCCATGTTTCAATCTAGTTAAGTCTGTTGACAGTACTCCACATTGATCATCTCATTCTTCTCCTGCAAAAAATCTCCAGAGGACACATAATGACAGTGTAATCAACATTTAAATGAGTTCACAAGACATTTTCTAATCTTGTAAAGACCAGGAAAGGTGTAACAACAAGCAGAACAGAAGCTGTCTTCACTATCCTGTATGGATGAGTTTCATAAAAGTGACTATCTCAAAGTTGTAAGCAAAATTAATTAATAGAGGGATAATAGAGATAAACAGCACTTACAGGCTTATCCAGACTGATGCTGAGTCTCCTCATCTTCCATAGCATTCATTATAATGTGAAGGCACTTAGCAGGATTGGTATTCAAGATGATTATTCACTTATACATTTCATCCATATCCTGGTGTTCATTCTATCTCATCACATAAGAGAATCTACAACACACCTACTTTTCATTTTCAATATGAATTGATTTTTTTTTTGAAAATTCATTTGTTCAAAACAATAAAATTACAGATTTTTTAGCCATATTTTAGGATGAAAAATGGATATACATCAAAACTACTGATATAATTCATCCATCAAGATCCCTGTAACTAAACTCTCACCACAAAAATAAAAATCCTAAAAAAGGGATTACATTTTGCATCCAAAACTTGAAAGCCCAGAGGATCTATCTGATTGCACTAGAGAAAAGGATGCTAATCTAGCAGTCAGGATCTTTAGTCTTTATCATCTCTCAGTGAAATACACAGAGCTGCTAGTTCCATTTAGAGAACTGCTAACTGTATTGCCTCAGAGGAGCAGTTTCTGGAAAGTCAAGTTTCAAGCTCTGTAAGACTCATAAATCAGTATCAACTCCTTATACTATACCCTGACATAAATGGGAAAAGCCCCTACACTGTCATTCCCCTTTCTAACATTAAAAGTCTGTATAAAGAAAATACTCCACTTTAGCAATATGCATGGTATGCTGTGACTGCCATTCTTCATACTAACATCATTCCCCTCTGGTCCCCTCAGAATTTATTTTCTTATCTGTAGTCTTACAGCTGAATTGTAAATTTTCTGAAAGGAACTATCTGTATCAACCACTTGTTCAGTACCTAAAATGAAATCAAGTTCCTATTCCATGAGTGTTCCAAGCCCACAGCACAAGGCAGACTTTTAAATCTTTACATTAAGTGGCATATTTTTTCACTTTAGCATGCAAAATAGATGAACATTTTTTTGTTTCATTATAAGGAGAATTAAAGTTTAGGCTTATGTGATGACACAACACAAAGGCAACAGACATTTCTAGTGTTTAGAACAGAAAGTGTTTCTCTCATGTAGTATTCATTAGGGACACAAGAGAGATGGTTGTCACATCCCATGCAAAATATCCATAGACTATCCAGAGAGAAATCTTGTCCTAGGCAATAGCAATTCTCAGTTTAAACTTTGGAAGTCTAATCTTCTTGAGCCTTCCACTATTTTACATGAATGTATAAAATTTAGCAAGAGCAAGTGCTGGATTCTCCACCTGGGATTGGAAAATCCTGGTCATTCATAGAAACCGGGGAATGAGAGGCCAGAGAGCAGCCTCACAGAAAGGGACCTGGAGGTCCTTGTCAATGGCAAGCTGAATATGAGTCAGCAGTGCCCTGGCAGCCAGGAGGGCCAAGTGTGTCCTGGGGTGCATCAGGCACAGCATCACAGCCGGGCAAGGGAGGGGATTGTCCTGCTCTGCACTGGGGCAGCCTCACCTTGAGTGCTGGGGGCAGTTTTAGATGCCTCAAAGGATATAAAGCTCTTAGAGAGCATCCAAAGGAGGTCTAGAAGATACTGAAGGGTCTGGAGGGGAAGCCTTTTGAGGACTGGCTGAGGTCACTTAGTTTGTTGGGCCTGGAGAAGAGGAGACTGAGGAGAGATCTCATTGCAGTTACTACAAGTTCCCCAGAAGGGTTAAGTAGAGGGGCAGGTACTAAGTTCTGCTCTCTGTTGACCATTGATAGGACAGGAAGAAATGGAATAAAGCTGCATCTGAGGACATTCTGGTTGGACATTAGGAAAAGTTTCTTCACTGAGAGAATAGTCAATTACTGGAACAGTCTCCCCTGGGAAGTGGTTGTGGCACCAAGCCTGTCAGAGTTCAAGGAGTGTCTGGACAATACTCTTGGCCATATAGTTTAGTTTTAGGTAGTCCTTCAAGGACCAGAGAGTTGGACTCAGTGATCCTTATGGGTCTCTTCCAATTTTTTATATTCTATGATGCTATGATTTTATGATTCCATTTTGACAGATTTTTTTTTTCCTTTACACTGCTAATACCAGCTTCATGATTTTTCTCCATAAAACGAAAAGCCAGTATCTGTAATGAATTATGGTATTAAACTAGCAGAGCTATTTGGAGAATAAATATATGTAGTACATGCTTAAAAACCATACAGAAAACATAAATAACAAGATGTATATTATCTTTGTGTAATCTATTGTTTTTTTAAAATTCTGCTTAAACACTGAGAAAGAAGAGGCTAAACTAGCCAAAGAGGATTAACACCATAAGAAAGAACAAGAAGGATTAATTTAAAAATGCTCAGAAAAAAATGATAATGTTTCAGAAGATATTACTCTAAAGTTTGGCAAGCTGGTAGCCTGAATCACTGAAAAATAAGTAATTGCCTCCTTGGCTTCAAGTGCTACATCTGTTTAATTGACTATCCTCTGTCCTTTGTCATTTCAAAAATTCTAAACACACAATTAAATAGTTTCTAGCAGACAGCCAAGCTTATCTATTCCTCAGAAGATATCAGGTAGCTTTATGTGTTTTTACATCATATGCAGACAAAAAAAAAGGCTATTTGTTTGGTAAGACGGCTGTGCAGCAAACAATAGGTACTTTCCATCAGTGAATAGACAGCCTCATAGTTAAGGAAAATTCTGTTGTACATCAATCAGTTCAGGTGGGATCAGCTACCCCTTTTCCTTCCTTCATTACTGTCTCCCATGTGCTGAGGTACTTCTATGTAAAATGTTCTTAGAAAGAATCACTGAACCATGTAGCTTGCATGAAGTGCACACACTACAGCAGTGAGCTGACAGTTTGGTGAAGTTATAAATATAGGCTATGCAAGAGCATCAGTAATGGCTTATACATACTGGGTTCTTATAACATTTGTGCCTAATGCTGATTTAATGCATGATATTTATGATTCTCATATAGTATAGTGATGGATACATAAATAAGCTCAGATCAGCAGCTAAAAATATTTTTGACAAAAACTGTCCCCTTAGTTGAGATTGGCCTCATTAATATTTTCTTATCAAGAGTAGTTTATATGTATCAAGTTTATCACGGTATTTATTTTCTCTATTTCACTGTTTATCCCAGTTGATCTGTTTCTGCTCACTAGATATGATTAAAAAGTCCTTAGTCCTATGCAGAGCTTTTAACAATACTCAAAAAATGTTTTACAAAGGTTTAGCATTGTGATCTCCATTGCTATCAACAGCGAAACTTACACACAGATAAGTCAAGTGCCTTTTAAAGTATGCTGTACACATAAATCAGAGAGCTAAGCTAACAGGACTTGAGTCTCAGTCCTGTGCTGCATTAAGACAGCTACGTTCTCTCCCCAAGAGATGGAAAAAGCCAAAATCAGGTGGCTAATTACAAGTAATCACAGACAACCAATAATCTTTGAATAATCCAGTTTCAAGCTCCCTGAATTATTAGATTCATAGATTCCTTGTAAGCTTCTGAAGTAATTAAATCCTGACTGAGAAGCTAAGCGATCTTCAGCTGAAATCCTATGAATAGATTAGCTTGAGAACATAATGTATGATGACTATTAATGTACTATTTTGCTGTTTGAGCAGCAAGTGTCATTCAGCAAAACCTTACCCAAATTGTACATGTAATAGATTCACATCATCTTTACAAAGCTAAAGCTAATGTCAGAAGAAAGCACCAAAAAATGTGATTTAATCTCTTACTATACCAGTGACAACATGAGACGCAGTAATTGACAGAACACAGACAGATACTTCAAGGCTCCAAGGGATGAAGATCTGTGAGTCTTTTCATAAATTAGGAAACAGATCACTGCCTGATGAGGGCAGTCTACCAACAAGAATATGAACTTGTTACTTTTCCACCATTTTTAAACAAAGGTTCTCCATAATTTGGAAAGAAATCTTAAGATTTAAGGTCTTCTAGAATTATTAAACTACTGTTAATTTTGTATGTTTTAAGACAAAATACCCTTGGAAAGATGTACTATAGTGTCTGGAGTAAGTTAAATGCCCTTAGAATTACCTGGAATCTCTCCATTGACCATGCAGGGAGCAGAGACCATTTATTAGACTCATATTTAAACTCAGTGTGTTGAGCAATGAAATATTTATATCATAACCATTGGACTCTATTGTAAAGAAATGTTAACTAACTCATCCCTGCATCTGAGCTCATTAAAACCCTCATCATTTAATCAGAAAATAAGAGATTGTTTATTCTAATTCAAATTGGATTCAACCTAAGAATTTATTTTTAATAGTGACAGGGTTTCTGTCACCCACTAAGACTAGAGCCTCCTTCTGAGCCATTAAGTACAATTAAGCTTAAGGGTGAATTTGATGCCATTTGACAAGAATAATATTCATCCTTGCACAAATTCTTGGCATTTTTTTCTGCTTTTTGCATCCATTTTATGTAGATTTTTAGTGCATATTTTTAAAGAAAGTACAATTCTTGGCATGTCTGTTCAAAAAAACCCCATCATTTTTAGCAAGACTATGAGGCTAGAGCCATTTTGGACCACAGCATAAACAGACCAGTGCTTGGGTTTGTCATAGCCCTTCCCCTTGAGGAATCTTTTTTGCTGAGCATCTGTTACAGAGCTTTCCCAATACAGAACCCAGGACCTGAGACATGACTGAGTAGCAGCATCCACTTACATTACTAACAGCAGCATCCACAACAAATGCCTTCGGGAAGATGGAAATGTGTATTGCTCTCCTAAGCTTATCTTCCCGCCTGCCCAGATACGCAACTTTGCACTCCGTGGAGACGCATCTTCTACATTACTTCCTCCTCTCCCAAGAGAATCTGATGGCAAATGGGGACAACATGGTCCATCTGCCCAAGAAGGAGCAAAGAAAAATAAAAAAGCTAAGCTTCACAAAAGTGTAGCAGAAAACCATCACAGCTATGGATTGTTTTGAGCACTTGTTCCATATCTATGTTATGATGCCTCTTCAGTGAAAGAAACCAGTTATACACTTTCACATATTGGCCTCATGTCTGACTCACTTCTCTGTTCTAGTCACAAATTCTATATCCTCTCATGCCTTCTCTTAGCTATTCTAAATATCACCAAACCTTTTGTTCCTTTCCCATTTGGTGGTCCTGACGGTATTTCCTAACTCTGGGTGTCATTAAGACTAGTCAGGTTTACTTTCACGTTAAGAAACTTTCTTCAAAGAACTTGTGTCCTTTTATAGAGAGCAAAAGATGAGGGGGAATCTCATTTCAAAACATGTAATGCAAATGTTATGTAGTTCAAATTTAAAAATAGAAAAAAAACCATTTCATTTAGCATAAATGTTCAAAGAATTCTTCATGCCTATGTAAGAAACTATCACTTCTGGTCTAGTAGCTATGGCTCTGAAAATAGGCAGGAGATGAAATATTTCTAAATTTCCATTAGAAGCTTAGATCACAATGGCGGTTTAATGAAAGACTAGAATTAACCTAACTGAAATGCAAAATTATACTAGAAGACTCTTTATATTACACTAACAATGAGGTGAGATTATATAAGCTTTTGAGACAGCATACTGTTGGGTCCAATTTTTCAGCTGTGCCTTGCAAAGATGAGAAAAAAACCCTATTATATCTCTGGTGCACTGCTAAGAAGCGCAGCATACATATAGTTAAATTGAATAGGAACAATAGGTCAGCATGATGGAACTTGTCAGGAAAGAAAAGCTAGGAAACGTGGAGGTCTACAAAACTAAAATATATATATCATCCCTGCAATGATCTTTGGACTCATGCATTATATTAAAAAAAAAATAAAATATATATATATATATAAAAGAGAGGCAAAATAACAGAGAGCAACATAAAAGTGATAGAATTTGCAACCACAGTAATTTGATTTAAACCCTGGAAAGCTTCAAAAGGTTCCAAGAACTAAACTTTATAAAACTTCGGCAGAAATTCAAAAATAATCTGACATCTGTTCTTTCTTCTGACACTGTTACACTTTCAGATGTGCATCTCATATATTCAGTTAACACCAAGAGTGAGAGAAAATTTAAGCCAACTGACCTCTATCACCTCAAAAGATTTCTCACTATATCATCCTATTATCTCCCAATAATCCTATAAAGCATCCCTCTTATTTGCAACATAAGAAGAAAGTTACTAGACTGGTGATTCATCTAGTCTAGCATCATGCTGCTGACAATGGCCAGGTTCACCTTCTGTAAGAGGAAATTCTGCTCCTAACACATACAGAATACACTGTCTGTGTGGAGGCCCCTCCACCACCATCATAAGCTATGGATAGACTTACCTTGTAGATTGTGAGGATTTAGAAGAGTAATTTTATTTTTATTAGAATTAACAATGTTTACATTTTCCATATAAAGAACAAACATGGTTTCAGTTTAATCCAGTTTTCTATATCCTTGATTCCTTGTTGCACTAAGTTGAATGGTTCATCATGTGCTATCTAAAAAAAGGATCTTTTTATCCATTTTGGTGGGTTTTTTAATTGTGGTTAAAAATTCATTCATTTTTAAATTATTAGCAAGGAAAGAGAAAGCTATAATAGATCCTCCACTAAAAAAAACCCCTTATGTTTATACTAGCGCTGTGCTTTCCAGCATCTAAACTCTCCATGGCATGGTCAGTCCATCTCTGGTCAACATGCTGCCCCTCTTTTCTCTGTAATAATGATGAGCCCAGATCCGCAAAAGTATGCATACAACTATTGTTCTATTTGGATGCTAAATTCTCATTTATCTTATATGAAATAGGAACCAAAACATTCAAAGATTTCATTCTTTGAATTTTAGCAGCTCAAGAAAAAATAATAATTAATTTGTAATTCATCCTATTGAAAGTAATTTGAGACAGATATCTGAGTTACAAACTGTAAAACCAAAGAAATAAAAATATCTCAACTACTAATAACAATGAACAGCCTGAAGAAATAAATTATTTTTTAATGACAAATAGAGGGAGTTCGACTATAATTTTAAACCCTCTGTCATATTTTTCTTTCATATTTAATAGATTAGGACCATTTCCTGGTTTTTAGTTACAGTTCTAAAGATGTATTAGGATATGACAAGTTCCAAGAAGGCATACTTTTAAATAACACTTATTCATCTTGTAAATATTCCTTTAGAATTTCTGGCTTTTATCATCAGTTTAATGAAGACTAATGGATCTTTTATTATCCTTTCCCTTCAGTGGGGTGATAAGAATAAAATATAATTAAGTGTGTTTGAAATAAAGGAACAAAAGCAGACAACATGGGAGAAAAAGAAATAGATACAGCAATACTGCATGAATGAGAGGTCAAGCAGGCTGCAAATAGCTTTTCTATAGGCACTCCAAAATATAGTCATTCTGTGATTCCAAAGCTTATTCATAAGATTTCTGCAGCCTTCTAAACTGGTTACATGCCCAATTGAGTTATGAACAAAACAGAACAAATCTGAGTGAACCAGGTAAATTCATTTTTAAAAGAAAATCAAGTCATATTTTACTGAGAGTAAGTTGGCTGTATGAAGCAATAATTGTGAAGATGATGTTCATTTTTTGCACATTGTGACTGTGTTTTATTTAAATTAAGGTGATCTTACATGCAAAATGATGTCTGATTAGTTTCCAGTAAGAAGAGAAAAATGTATGTTAAATATCTACTTTCAAGAGGTTGTCTGTATTTTGTTACTTTTTTATAACTTTACTGTATTAATTATGCATTGGATAGAGAACAAAATCTTAATTTGAAGAAAAGTTATGAACAAGATAAGGATGCATATGCAAAACATGCATTTAAGAAAAAAAAAAACCTACTTGTAGAGTCAGTATTTTTCTTGGACGTTATCCTACACTCAGAAGTTTCTACATTGTACATTTCAAGGCATTATATTAAAAAGTTTTCCTTTTTTCCTAAAAAACATGGAAAAATTCAGTTTAGATTTGTATGACAAATGGGAAAAAATTTCTTGGAACACTACCTCAAATAGATAAAATATTTGATTTTATTTTTCCCATTTTTGAATAAGGAAAAAGCATTTAAGTTACTTAATAGACAGCATGATCTTTCCCTTTCTTATCTAACAGTAGTAAACACACCATATATCTTGTGGTACACATTCCTCATTAATGAAAGAAATAATTGGTTTTATCACAAACTTATGACTTCCCATCAAGTAGCATAGCTTACAAAAACCCATGAAAATTCATATTATGCTCTCTTTGTTTCCCAATTTTAAGTATGATATTATTGATTTTGTAACCTAACATCCTACAATAAAATTACTTAGTATTGTTTCAGCACAGTCAAAAATGAGTATGGGTTTATAAAACAGAGGAAGGAAGAAAACCACAGGGTTTGTATATGAAGCAACAAGGAGGACAAGATTAAGTCATTTTACTTTCAAAGATGATAATGAACCTGATCAGGAGCTGCATAGGAAAGTTTTTGGTTTTCTCCTTGGACACTTTTAGCTGCCCTACTTGTTACAGAGAAGACAATATTTGGAGGTAGATGGGAAGGTAGATTAATCTTTGCTGTTATTTCAGCTCATCACTGAGATCAATGAAATGCACAAGAGAGAAATTTATGTAGTCTTTTGCATTCCAAAAAAGCTACCCAAATCCCCACACTGTTTTCTCCCTACACCACCCCTTGAAACTCTTTCTAGATTTTTGTAATGCATGCTGCTCCTTTAGTTATTAACTCCTTTGGTTTATAATTTCCACTATACAGGATCCACACTTTTTCTTGAAGCCTAAGGGAATTCTGCCAATAGAGTACAACTGAAAGTGCTGAGCTAAATAAGCAGTGAACTGAATCTCTGCATACAACTAAGTTGCCTCATTTTTTTCTACAAAGTATGAATTTGAAATAAGAGAATGCCATTTAGATTTCTACTTCATGCTTCATAAGTAGTTTTTTTGTCAGAAAGAGAATATCAGGATGTAACTAATGTCATTTTCCAGGAAAACATTGCTAAAATTTTTTGATTCATTTTCCTTTCTAATACATGGATAACTAAATTTAATCCAATTTTTTTCCATTGTCATATATACCTAAGGTCAATATAGTACCAAAATAATTTTTCAGCACCTTTTGTCTATCTCCCCCTTTGATGGAATAGTGGCATAAAGGAGAGCATCAAGGTGAACAACGATTTCTTCATGACTTCTTGGTTTGTATGAGTTTAATACATGACATCACAGCAAGACTCTTGGGCTGTCCTATGCAAGGATAATCAAACATTTGGAAGAGAATACAAAGTTAGGCAACTCCTCCTTCCCTCTCTTTCACACAACAGTGGAGCCACATGGTTTTTCAAGCTTGTTATGCACAATCCTGTTGTTACAGGAAGAACTATTCCATAAGAAGATTAGATATTAGCTTAAGCTGCCTTGATACAACTGAATAAGCATGAGCCTGCAGATATACAAATGCTAAATCTACTGGCATTATAATTTCTTAAGCATTCAGAAACCTCCAAGCTTTTCTACACGGTAAAGCATCCTACTACATGTAAGTCTATTTCACAGACATACCAAATCTGTTTATTTTGAACAGAAGCAGCATTGTTCAAGTTAAGTTATAGTGCAATAAACAGATTAGGGCATTAGGCAACACAATTATTAAAAGTGTAAGATCTTTAAAATGAAGAAAAGAAATGAATGCCAAATCTTCTGTCAAACAAAGAATGCAAGGAAATTCAAATTAAAATGCAAGGAAATTCAAATTAAATCTAGCTCAAACTAGTTTACCTTTTGGCATCATACATCAGTAATTTAGGTACCAGTTCAGAAAGCAAATAACACTTCAGGTTGAATGAAATTACCATCTCTTTTGATCCAGTGTGGATTTTCAAATTTAAGCAATCTGTAGTCATGTATTTAGGGCAAATTGTTAAAGTATTGTTCATTACAGAAAAGTAGAGACAGAAACTTTCAAGATTGCAATGTGCTCCCAGAAATCCAAACAAATTTCATTTTTTTTTCAATTGTTCTCAATGGCTTATGGGAGAATTGGTTTATTGAAAATAATACAAATGGGCTACATGTAACATTTTCTTTCACTGGCAAAGGTAAAATTCACAGGGAAAAGGTTCCTCCACTACCCCCCTTTATCAGAGTTTAACTAATAGAAGGTTAGGCCCTATGCTGGACCTTGACGCAGAATTCTCTCACATCATTTTCATCCTTTGAATCAATTCCATCTCTTTTGGGATCAATTTCATCAATTGCTATTATAAAGGAAAATATTACAGAGTCAAAAAAAGTCAATGATCCTTCCTGAGGAGAAGTTTTCTTTACTACAATATAAAGG
This sequence comes from Falcunculus frontatus, assembly GCA_013398115.1. NCBI lineage: Eukaryota > Metazoa > Chordata > Aves > Passeriformes > Falcunculus > Falcunculus frontatus. The sequence continues at coordinate 2,164,035 of VZRV01001881.1, read as the reverse complement.
TGACTACATCTGTGTTTCTAGCAGTGTGTACCAGTATTTTTATACTGAAGTACAAAGCCTGAAGACTAAGAACTTGAAGTGGTTCAGTTTTTCATAAGAGCAGATTTTGCAAATACTACCAGAACCTGCAGAAGCAAGGTTGGGGGTGGGAATGTGGGTTGCTTACAAAAACTTATGAAAATCTAGCTATTTATAGTCTCTTCCAATCAAAGGGACTTTATAGCTGCCCTGGTTAGCTTGAGAATATTGTGCCAAAAAACCCCAAATCAGTAAATTTTCTTAAATTTAAACACCAATGACTTAAGTTTCTATCACTTTCTAAACTTCACCAATATTAAAAGTCATGTTAAATGTTGAGAAACCCTAAAATATTCAGGTTACAAGATATGTGCAAGAAGCTCCGGCATCCTGTTTAAGCTCTTTCAAAAGAGTGTAACTTGCTGGCAGGTATATGTCTCAAGAATACATGTACCTCTATCTCTAGTCAAGAAAGAACTAAAGAAAGAGCTACCTTTGTCTCACTGGTCGAAGTATCAGGCCTTAAGAAACGGAACAAAACAAACTGGTGAATATTCATTGGAAACAAAAATCGATAATTTTCTCCTAGTTGCACTATTATGCAAATGTTTGGAGATACGTGTTCAAATCATGTTTTAACTCAAAACAACCTCTGTTTAATATTTAGCCTGTTTTGTCACCGAAATGCGGGAATATCATAGGGCGCTGTTCAGATAGCACAGAGGTCAGCTCTGAAGGCTGTAACTTTTCATGTGTATTTGGATCTTCTGACTTCCCTGCTATCTGTGGACACAGATGCTCAAGATAAATAAATCACACCAATAGACTCCAGACTGCAGTATATGGTCAGGCTTGAATGTTCTCCAGCTACTGTCAGAGACAGAATACTAGACTATTTGGAACCTTCATCTCTCTCAGGGGAATCTCTTATACTGTTACCCCTGAGTTCAATTTTGAAGAGTTACCTTCAAATGACAAAATTATCTTCTAGGTTTGACTACTCTATAGCCTTCTATATCACTCAAGTATTTTCAACACCTTCAAAGGATTGGAATGAATTGATTGATGATGTTTCAGACATCTGAGAAAAACCTGGGGAATTCAGAAATAACTATAGTAGGTTTTTTTCTGATCTTTCACTTTTTTTTTTTTATTTTTAATGAGCTCTTTTCTGGAAGACTTCTATGTGGAACTTTCACTGAACTACTTCTATGTCAGTAAGTCAGGAAGCATGCTTGTTATCCAGGACTTGCTGTCCGCAACCCTTCTAATATACAGCATCAACAAACACATATAGCAAGCAATTTGGCACCTCTACCTTATCTTATACATAAGACTGAACACCTGGAATGAAAGAATCAAATATCTCTATAGTAAGTTATACTACTTCTTCCTCATCTTCTGATGCTAGCCTTGTGGTTTCACTGCATTTATTCTCTTCATGTCATTGTTCTGTGACGTGGGAAACTTCTGTATACTGTTGACAGTACTAGTTGCTGGGAACTACATTGCAACAATTATCCGCTCACTAGTTCAGTTTTCAAAAATGGAGTTTGAGAAGAAAATTCTTGAGATTCGCTCTGCTACTGCACACTACTCTTCTCCCTCTTGTTTACACATCTGTCATATCATATTTTAGAAACAACCTTGGTTTTTGTAAATCAGGTGGGGTCTAGTTGAAATCAGTATTACTCCTTTGCAAAGAACAAGCTTGCAGTGGCTTTATTGGTTTACATTTCAACTCCCTTGAGACACTATAAAGGGCAGAATTATTCAGCGCTTAATGCTACAGAATATGTGTCGTATCTTTCATGCGAGTATTTTATGTCAAATCCTTTACAGAGAAAGCTAACATAAGACTAACACAAGGAAGTGAACAGAACTGATGAAAGAGAGTGAGAAATTAAGGCAAGGGAGAAAAACTAGCTTGAAAGAAGCTATTTCAGTGAGCAAGTGTGAAACAATTTTGGAATATACTCTGTTCCTTTCAGACTGCTAAATGCTTTCCTTGATCATGGCAACAATAAGAACCACTGGGTTTTGCTAATAACTAAAGAAAAGACAGGGCAAGATTTCTTGCTTAAGAGTACCACACGCTCAAACTTTTCTGAAAAGGTCTTGCTGAATCTAATATAGATTTATATTAATGCAGAATTCTAGGAGGGTTACATGGGATTATGAAATAATTTTAATACTTTTTTGGCATAATTTCTGAAGGCTTTAGTTAGTTCTATCTCTATTAACATTTCTAGGGCACCTCAGCAAAATGTGGTTTCAAGCATATACTAGAAATGCAAACTTTGTACTTCAGTGTAATTTTTGGTTTGGTTTGGGTTTTTTTTGTGGTATTGCTATTCTCTGTAGCTCTTTTACAACTTTTTCATTTCTTTACCCACTGCCTTGAAAATACGCTAATGGTAAATGATCCTTCGACATGGCCAGAGGTAACTCTAAGTAGGAAAGACAAGACTTGTACTTCAGGGCATCAGCTGCAAAGGAAAGCACATGAGTAGGAGACTCCCTGAGAATTGTTTCATTTCATAGGTTTCTACAACACATGTTATTTCCAGCTTTTTCAAAGCATTTATCATTGCCAAATTTAATGAGGATTTGGGCAAAGATTTTCCATATAGCCCTTTACCAGTTCTATGAATCTCTGTGTAGGCTAAACCCATAAATTTCTTCAAATTACATTAAAAAAACATTTCTTCTTGATGTTATTTTTAGGGATTTCTAGGCAGGCAGAATTTGGCATTGTCTTCTTTCTTTTTATAGCTTACTCTGCATCCTTCTCTAGCAAAGTTTCACCCTTAAGTCTTACTCAACTGTTTTAAGCCTAAATAATCCATACTCAGCAAAAGAAGTAGGTCTCTTTTCTAACCAAAAATAACTTACTGACTTGGTAGACAAAGGGAGAGCAATGGATATTGTCTACTTTAACGTCAGTGAAGACTTTAACAGTTTCTCCCTCAGGACCATCACAGAGAAGCTGCTGAAGTATGGGCTGGATGAGCAGACAGTAAGGTGAACTGAACAAAAGCTGAATATCCAGGCCCAGAGGGTCATGATCAGTGGCACAAATCCTAGTTGGAAGACAATAGCTAGTGGTGTATCCCAGGGGTCCAGTCCCTTATAACATTTTCACTAATGATCTCAATGATCATTAGTGATCAGAGCATTCCTTTTGCAAATTTACAGGTGACACAGAACTGGAAGAAGTGGCTGATATGCCAAAGGGTCATGCTGCCATCCAGACAGACCTCAACAGCCTAGAGAAATGGCCTGACAGGAACTTCATGAAGTTCAACAAGAAGTGCACCAGTATATGTTGTACACCAATCATCTGGAAACCAATCTTTTGGAAAACAGCTTGGCAGAAAAGGTAGGCACCAACATGACTGTAAGGTAACAATGCCCTCTTGCAGCAGAGAAGGCTAATGGTATCGTGAGCCACAGTAGGTGATTGTGGACAGCAGGCTGATGGAGGTGATCCTTCCCCTCTACTCAGCCCTGGTGAGGACACAGCTGGAGCATTGTGTCTAGTTCTAGCCTCCTCAGTATAAGGCATGGACATACTGTAGTCAGATCAGTGAAGGCATGAAGATGGTAAAGGGACTGAAGCCTTCCTCCTGGTAAGGAAAGGCTGAGAGGGCTCTGCCTGTTCAGGTTAGTGAAGAGAAGTCTCAGGGATATTTGATCAATACCTGAAGGGAGTGTGTAAAGACAGAGTCAAGGTCCTTTCAGTTGTGTCCAGTGACAGGATCAGAGGCAATGGGGCACAAACACTGGAGGTTTCCTCTGAACATCAGGAAACAATTTTTTTACTATAAGGGTGACTGGGTACTGGCACAGGTGGAGTCTTCAACCTTAGAAATACTAAAAAAATAAAATCTGGACATAATCACATGCAATCAGCTTTGGATGGATCTGCTTGAGTAGAGCTGTTGGGCCAGATGAACTCAGAGGTCCCTTCCAACATCAACTGCTCTGAAAATCTATGATTCTGTAATGCTGACTGAAGCCCAGTGAAGATACAGAATTCAATAAAAGTGTTCAAAGCATTATTAAAATAAGGCAGCAACATCCTAGATCAAATTGAAACATTAATTGCATCAGGCTTAGCTTTGGCTGACTCTATTAATCCTCAATTTAAATGAATATTAAATCCAGTAAAATAAAGTTCTTTTCCACATACCAATAGCAACACTTACTTGGTATTACACTATCTGTTTGCAAACACTGCTAATACAAATGCCTTCATATAAACACTCACATGAATGTCCTGCTTGGCATATTCATAGGAAATCACTATACCTGTGAAGTACATTGATTTATCTTTTATCACATTGCTTCTCCACTTAGACACAAACAAAAGATCAAGAGTCTTTTTGTTTAAATTAATCTCTGTACTTTAAAACATTAATATTATTAGACTAGTTGACAACTTATACTGATGCTATGGATTTCATTATAACTAGAAGAAATTTAAAGCTGAAGAATATAATAGGCAATTATAGAAAATATATTAAGATAATTTTTCTCTCCCACTTCAACCAACTGAAGCTCTTCCAGAATAAAGTAAGGTTCATCCAGTCAGAAGGAGAGATGCTCACTGTTAATGCTGTTCTACGAGTTGTTTGAACAGGTAGTTATGACTAAGAAGTAATTTACACGAGGAAGACAGAAGCATATAAAATGACCAAGCTAATGAAAGCCCATTATTCAGAATTCTTCACAAAATCAAGATACAGTTAACTTAATTTTATGAGTATTTTCAGTGCTTTTAACAACACCTGGATAAGGAGCAGCTGTGAAGATAAAACATTATTCCATAATGCTTTACGATCATAAATCTCATTTGTGTGTTTCCACTCTCATTTAATTTTATATCAGTTCAGGCAATGGGACTGCGTATTTCCATGAGCTGCATTCCATTCATCAGACAATCTTTAGGAGGGAAATACCATCAGTGTTTGAAAAGAGTTACTGGTATGAAAAAAACAAGCATAATAGTGTTTTATGCTTTGGGGAATAATGGTGAATAAAAATAACATCGTAATTATTTGAGGAATAAAAATAACAGCTCTGCTTATGGGCAGCAGAGAGACTTTAGTCATAATGTATGTGGTGTGGTGTGTTATTCTGTATTATGAGCCCTGCATGGCACTGCTAAAGAGAAATGGTGGCAAGTCAGGATCAATATAACAGGAACTGGAGTATTCGTAATTCCCTCCTCAACATCTGTTGCATAAAATGTAATTTGCTCATTTGTACAGGCTGTGCTTCTTTAGAGGCAATCTCCAAATCCTTTTTTTTGGATGTACCTGCCCTAATTTGTACAATTTGAATGTGGCCCAAAATAGCTTACATTTTGGTTTCGTGTAATTTGAGGATTCTGCAGTGTTCAAACTGTTTATTTAAAATACATAAAACACAAAGTAACACAGGGGTAATAAGTGACCGAAAAGTCTGAATAAAAGAATTGAAACAGGAATTTTGTTGGGTTTGTTTTTGTCAGTTTTTTTTCAAGAGGCAGAGCTCTCAAATCACCAGGAAGAATACTAGGAAAGCAGTTAATATGTAGTTAAAGGAATCGTAATGCATATGAACATATGTTGTTTTACCTAATTTTGATCAACTTAAAAGTAAAAATATCTTTATTCTTTCAGTTGGGTTTAACACACCATCTGGTTTAATTATTCCCTAGGTAGCACACCATAAAGTTAATAGTAACAGTGTTGTTAAGCCAATCAGAAAGAACATTTCTGATGTGATTTTTCACCAAGGATGTTTCTCTTAAACCCATTGACTATAAGGTCAATGTAATAAGCTTTTTCATAAGGATTATGTTACTGCCAGTACTTGACAGATGTTAGTTGAGAATAATCACCTCTCAATTGACTCAAATCTGCTTACTAAGCGAGAGAATTTATTCATAATCTAAAGTGCTCCTCTAATCTAGAATTTTGGGCAGATTTTTAATTTAAAAATTGTTGAGAAGCTATAACGACATTAAAACCACAAGATCTTACAGGGTTGTCTACTAAAAGGAAATAAACTGTAGTTTATAAAAGTCATGTTGATTAAAGAGCCAAAATTCCAAAATTAATCTCAGTCCCCATTTCAGCAAAGAAACATGAAGCCTTCAGAAGCCCAGTGAGCCTTCAGAAATCCACTTCTTTGATCAACTTGGCAAGTGAAATATGGAGTGTTCATTACTCATTGTAATACCAGAGGGACGGTAGAGATTTAGGCATTCACTTCAACATCTTTGAGTTGAAAAGTGACTTCAATCAGTTTTGCATAATCCCAGCTTTAAACATGTCTAGTGAAGTTGACCATTCCACTCCTGCTGACTTTCAACATACTTAATTATTGTATAAATTTTTAGCTAAAAATTACTTCACGTTGTTTCTCTTCAGAAGTAATATTAAAAAAGAAAAAGAATGCTGTAACAAATTCTTACAGAACTGAACGTTTCCTTATGGCCCCAAAAATCCTGTTTCAGATCTGACCAGAAAAAGATAAGAAAGGGCCATAGAACAGAATTTCATCTCAACAGATTCATAGTAATTACTTTACCAAACACATAAACACACAGTATGCTATTCTCAATTTAGCAAAAGAAAGGGAGAAGATCTAGAATACATTATTGGTAGGGGACTGCTTGATATTCTCATCATCGTAACATATATTTCCATTCAAAAATGTAGTATTACATGTTCTCATTCCCTATTCCAGACTTCAGCTATGTGTGTGATAAAGAATGCTATTTGGTGATCATGAATTAACAAACCAGATATCAGTCATACTGAAAAAAAGACCGCATTAAATCACTTTAACATCACAGTTAATCATTGTTTTCCCAATTCCTATGCTTTGTTGCCCATTGTCAATGGATACAATTTATGGCACATTATTGCCATTCTAAATCACATCAGTTACTGTTGTGTCTGGTGACCCCAGGAAATACAAGAGGCAAAAAAAAAACTTAATTTCTCAACAGCCTTGCTAAATGGAGTTAATGGAAATAATTTGTCATTTACTAAATGCCCCTAAATCTCATTCAACCCCAGACTCCCTGAGCAGAAAACAGCTGGGGAATGGAGAGCTTTAGTGGCAAGCATCCTATAGCCTTGTGCTGTCCCTAGATTTCCCTATGTACACATTTACAGCTACCCCTGTGAGTATTGGGTTGAATAACTTGTTGACATGACCAAATAAATTTGTTCTCGTGTTTCAGTATAAATAAAGAACTGAACTAAATAGAACTGTAACTCATAAAATGATAAATAAATTACATCGAGACAACTTTGGGTACTTAAATGTTTCTTCTCAACAGAAGAAATGTTACACAAAAGACATGGATCTCTCCCAGGACTCATCTGGGGAAGTCCTACAGATAAGAACATATGATGTTGATGAACAGAAGTCATTCCAGCCGTAATTCAAAACTTGAACTTAAAAAGCCTTATCAAACAGTCCAAGGTAGCTAATCAACTTGTCAGAGATATCAGGAGATGAAGACAGTAATCCATAGGTAATTCCATGATTTAGTAAAGACTTATCAGAAGGAGTAATCTTAGCCACATGATCCTACATACTCTTATGCCAGCCACAGCACTCAAGAAGCTGTCTGAAAACCAATTTGACCAAAAGAGTCAGCAGACAAACAAAAGTTTACATAAGTCTTTTCAAGTCATCAAATCTGGTGCCTTAGTATCACAGATCCCTATGTAACAAAATCCTACTTCTAAATCAATTAAACCCCATTTCCACTTAATCCTGAACTAACACTCTTTTTTTTTTTTAACTTTTTTTGTTCTTTATTCTTTTGATGTACTTTGTATCTCTCTGTTGTTGTCTGACTAAACAAGTCAAGCAATTTTCAATTTCATTTCTAAAATGGACATTCAATTTTTCTGAATATCCAATCATTTTTCTGCCTAGTTCAGGATGAATTTCTGAATAAGGGAAATTATACACAGCTTTGCTAATGAAGTCTCAACAATGCTGTCTTAAGTGACATTAACACCCCTCTATTTTCTAATTCACCTTGGGGTCACACATCTTTTTCACAATCCCTGTAAGGATTCACAGCTCCCCTGCAACTAACCACCATGCCAAGGATCTCTGTTCCTGGAAGATGATAGATAGTCTTTCATTTTACTGCAGAAATTCATGGTGATAATTAAGAAACAGAATCACAGAATAGTTAGGGTTGGAAGGGCCTTTTGGCAAAAGTCTATTCCAAGCCTCTGCCAAGGCATCATCACCTAGAGCAGGTTACACAGGAATGTGTCCAGGTGGCTTTGAAATGTCTTCAGAGAGGGAGATTCCCCAGCCTCCCTGGGAAGCCTGTTCCAGGGCTCTGCCATCCTCAGTGTAAAGTTTTCCCTCGTGTTGAGGTGGAACTTCTTGTTTTTCAGTTTACTGCTATTGCTCCTCATCCTGTCCCAGGGCACCATGAAAGAGAGCCTGGCACCATCCTCTTGGCACTGGCCTTTGAGATATTTGTATGTATTGATGAGACCTCCTCTCAGTCTCCTCTTCTCCAGACTAAACAGGCCCAGCTTCTGCAATCTCTCCTCATAACAGAGATGCTCCAGACCCCTCATCATCTTTGTGGCCTCCACTGAACCCTCTCCTGTAGGTCCTTGTCTTTCTTGAACTGGGGAGACCAGACCTGAACACAAAACTCCAGATGTGGCCAAGTGGAGAAGGAGGATCACCTCCCATCATCTTCTCGATGGAACTCATATGATGCTGTACTTCATTTAACTATAGTTGCTCCCATTCTATTCTAAGTAGTCACTAATCATCCCTTGGTGTTACACTTTTTCTTACAGATAACATATCAGTATGATTTTAATATGCAAGCTAAAGGAGATATGTTCACCCTAAACAAATTTACTTCTTCAAGCATTAGATGCAAGGCATTCTTTGATTTTACTTAGATGTTTTACTTCAATACAAAACATCCCAGACTCATACTGTAGCAAATGATGCAATGGTCAAATCATTTGTTCTAAACTAGGGAAACCAGCCAAACAACAAATTCTACATACAGAGACTATTGCAACAGCCATTTGATTTTATATGTAAAAGAAAATTCTTAATACTTTTCATTTAGTAGGAAGCAGCTGTAGTCTTAACTTTACTATGTGGAAAACAGGAGGGGAAACAGCTGTTTAAAAAATCATAATGTTTTTAGTGAAAAATGGCTTCAACTTTGGGGATAATTGATGTTGCCAGTAGATTGTTTGACAATTACCAGCAAAGCAGTGAAATAAAATGTATTAAAATTCAGTAGATTTTTAAGTAATTATCAATGTGAAAATTCATTACAATTATAAACTGTTTTATAAACACATATCAGCAGTCAAGAATACACAATTGCAGCTTAAATTAAATTCTTCAGTCACTCACTGGTTGCTGTGATCAGTAGCTACCTAAATCTATCAGGAAGCTCTTGCAAAAAGGAGCCTTGAAGTATAAAGAGAAAGTTACCACTTTATCCCTTTCTGTCATTAGTTCTCTTCCATTGCAAGTTCTAATAACTCGATCAATGAAACAAGATACCCCAAATTATTATGGGGTTTTTTACCACCTTTTTTCTAAGTGAAGAATTACATAGTTGAGGAACAAATGATGCAATGGGGTTCAGTGAAGATTAACCCTCACCCTATTCTTTTTGTTCCCATGTCAATCCAGTAAAAGAAAATATCAATAGCTTTTCTTCTATTTCAATAAGTGTACTGTTCTTTAGAAATGAGGTCAAACCAATTATTTTCCTGTAGAGAATCTGACACAATATTTTCTAATCAGCAAAGAAACTGTTTTTCTGTAAACGCAGTTACGAGACCTAGATGTCAAGTTTTAATGTGCATGTGCAGAAACGTACATTTATGTAACTCAGAAACACTGGTCATTTGATTATGACTGCTGGCCAGGCATTAAAAGTACTAAACTATGCAATAGTTTGACATCTCAGTGCTGGACATGTTCACAGCTGCTGGCCAAAATCTGATCACCTTTTTCTAAGCAAAATATTCAGCAAAGTAGTAAAAAACCCTTCTGTCTAACACCACCTGTCAGCTGGGCTTCAGACCAGGCCACTAGCCTGAGACAGCACCTGTGGCTCTGCTGGATGACCTCTGCATAATAGGGAAAAGGAAGACAGTCATATCAATTCTAATAGACTTGGCACCTTTGATATAGCTGATCCCCAAATACTCCTACTTTCATCCCAAAGACAGTTGCAGACAGCAAACACTAATAGCCTGAAGTGACTTGGGCCATTTTTCTGAAACCATAAACACGGGATAGTACAAGCATTTCTTTCCTCTACCATCTTCAGACTCTCACAGTGGTCACACTCCTCCTATTTACTTCTCGTCAGGATCTAGATCTGCTAAATGCAAGCAGCAGAAGCCACATACAGCGTTCAACTCTACCCCGCACCAAATATGAACATAAAAAAATTCTGTTAAAAGCTCCTGTTTAGAGAGGAGGTGGTAAGGACTGAATCCAGGAAGGACAAAACAATGCTTGAAGCTTGACAGAAGTGCTCCAAAAAACCTTTTTCTGGAATAATTTCAATTTACAAATACGTTTGTGGCAATAAAACAGGTCACAGCTTCAAAGATGTATTTTCTTCCTCATCTTTGGCTCAGATACCATGGAAGCAAAATTGTCCCCCTGGCTTTCATCTGAGAGTTATTGGAACTTACCAGGCGTGGGCTGGTCCTATTGAAGTGGCCAGTCATTTCTCGAGATATGCACTGCATGTATGAAAGGAGGAGGGAACTGTGATTTTATGTGGAAATGAAGCTAAAAATGGGAAATAAAATTCAAAAGAATCAATTAAGCAATAAAAATGTGTACAAAGTTTAGTTCAAACTTTCAAAGGCCTACATTGGTCCATGAAAGTAACTTCTGTATTCATTACCATTCCAAGAAAACAATTATGTTTGTCATTCTTCACAATGAAGTGTAAGCAACAAAAATTTTATGATGGCATTAGCATCATTGTGATACTAATTCCCACAAGATTAACAGAATACAAATCCAATTTATTCAGATTAATTTACCTTCATTTTCTTCTTTTACATACAAAATGGAAAGACTCCTATAAATTAATTGAGCTATTTATTCTCCAAAGGAGAGAGAGGGACATGCTTGTTGGCAGTGGTTTATGAACCTGAAAGGTAATGGGGCCCATAAAACTCTTTGACATATGTTTTTGAGCTTCACATAATTAGTCTGTACCTCCTACTTGAAGTGTAAAAAAAGACTAGTTTCTTTTGCCTGATCAACTACCAGCCAAATTTGCTGCTCACAAGAATTTATGTCATAGATTTTTAGTCCCTTCTCTTTAAAAAATAATATTTAAGTTCATAGTAGTACGTCTTTTATAAAAGGCAAAAATAGCAGATGCATTATGCCTATCCTGTAAAAACACACACCACAACCACTCTTTTCCAATGTTACTGAAAAGATATGAAGAAAATGCATTTATGTTTAGAAACACATTGTTAATGTACGATCAACATTCTTCAAGGAAAATTGAGATTCATCTTCTTGAACGAATTGAGATTCATCTGTTCTTCACAGAAAGAGTGACTGGGCATAGGAATCAGCTGTCCAGAGAGCTGGTGGAGTCACCATCCCTGGAGATGTTTAAGAAAAGACTGGATGTGGCACTTAGTGCCATGACCTAGCTGGCAAGGTGGTGTTAGGTCATAAGCTGGACTCGATCTCAAAGGTCCTTTCCAACCTAATTAATTCTGTGATTCTGTGTGATCTTACACAGACCTGCTTTTTCATATGTATAGAATCTAGTCAGGCAATGGGGAAGAAAATCTACTATAAAACAAGGCTTATGATGGGTGTATGTGGACTCTACTTGGTACAGATAGAATCACTCTCCAAAATAGGCTGTGGGAACAAAAGATGCTAATTTTCAATATTTGTAAAAGTTTCACATTTACATGAAAATTTTTTCAAATGTTGTAGAAACGAAAATGAACAGAGAACTAAAACACATTTGAAGTAATACCTCAAAGCTACCTTTAGAAATCTATCTTGTTTCAAAACAAGCTGTATACTTCATTTCAATAGAATAAGAAATACTGAGTTTGCTATATATCTTGATACTATCTGCATGTGTTCCATATGTGGAAGCTCTTCTTCCTTTGTTATTTCCACTGGCTCAGACGCTACTGCAAATTTCCAATGTGTTGTTTCAGTATTAGTCATCTTAAATCCAAGTAAAGGAAAAAAAAGTCTTCTCTTTTCACCGTTAGTACTCTTTCATTATCTAAAATTGATTTAAATGGAGGCTTTTCAACTGTTTACAGAAAATAAATCATTCCTCATCTTGTGTGCTTAAACTTGCTCAAATTCCTTGTTTTTAGGAAATAAACATTATGGTAATTTTCCTGGAATAATATCAACTGTTAATATATTGAGGTTTTAAATGTATCAAGCAACCTTGCCCCCGTCTGAGAACAGTCCTAACAAGATCTACTTTGAATGCGGAAGAAAATACATTTTTATGGTTATCACTATTGTGTTTAATAGATGTAAAATACCTGCAGCATTTCATGAACCTCGTGGCCAAGATTCCTGTTAAGTGTACATAGCAAGTAAATTAATTTGCCAACACATATTCTGTAAGAACTTGATTTTCCTGTCTCTCAGCTAAAATACTGCAAAACCTAGGAACGAACACTTTGACAGATTGTAACCACTTTAATTCCTCCACTACAATAGTTCTCACATTAAGCAAAGAGACAGAAGTGGATGCTCTGAGCAGGTACAGCTTCCTGACTAGCAGTAATGTTTCAGACTCAGGTGCCTGTGGAAAAGACAAAGAGAGATGCATTTGTTTCCAGTGAAGCAAAACTAAAGCAGATGACACAGAGTATCATATGGTCTTCTCATATGTGTATCCCTCTGCTTATTTTTTCTGAACTCTGCAAGTCTGTCAGCAAAACTATGCGGAATCGGAGACCAAAACAGGAGGGGAAAATAAGAGATATCCATAAGATAAGGGAGACGCAGGTAAGAGGAAAAGCAACCAACACATAAACAAGCCTCAGTGTGGATTCAGAAGCTTTCATTATTTAAAGACAGAATTTTCTCTGACAGTTCTCTATCCCATGTACCTGATTTAACTCAAAATTTTACTCCTCCATTATTTCCTGATATTTGTATTTTTTGCCTTCTAATTGAAGTTAAATTAAAAATTGAAACAACAGCAACAAAGCCCAACTCATGGCACTATCTCTGATTTTCCATGAAAGAAAAGAAAGAGCAGATTTAGAGATGTGGGAAAAAATGCTACGTTTGGATCATTTAAGTTCAGCTACAGTGTTACATTGAGATAATATATATGTGAATTTATAGAAATATAAACTGAGAAGACTAAATCAGAAGCAAAGTAAGAATATGAAATTGGTCAAAAGCATACTTCAGAAGTGTTGCTCTCTGACTTTACAGAAGAGCTCTGCAATTCTCACTCCATATGCTTTATGTCACCATCACTTTCAAAGATCAAAACCAACTAGCTATGATTTAAGTTCTAGCTTCCTGACACCCACTTTTAAGACAGTTGTTCCTGTTCTTGGGAAAATGGATGTTTTTCAGCCAAACCATAGGTGTCCTTTGTCACACAAAACATATTACCTCAGTAATACTGACATGCATCTGAAATTTAGGGGCCCTTGTCATGACAAATGATACATAACCATCACATCCACCAGGGCTCTCCAGCATTTTGGCAACTTAAAAGGCTTGTTCAAATTTCATGCACTGAAACTGAAAGAGTATTTTTCCCTCAGCACTTCAGTTCTAACCTTCTGTGAATAATCATATCTGTTGCTTAATATACTTTCAAAATAATTGAAAACGACAGAAGAAAACTTAAACTAAATTCTAACAAGGTACTTAGACACAAGACTACAGTATGCAGGAACACAGAGTTTATAATTGGTCTCAGAGAACCCGATGTAGGAAAAAAACCAACATAAAGTCCAATTCTCAAATCTCTGCAGATCTAGCAGTTGGGAGAAAAATTCTCTACACATATATCAAGTTAATTTATCTGAGAAGTCACTGACAAACTGCGATTCACATAGCAGTACCTGTCATGCCAACTAACAGAAAAGCACTTCAGAAAGTGGCAAGACAAACAGTAGGGGCAATTCACCCAACCTTACATAAGAAAAATAAGGAAGCAAAACTGAAAAATACATAAAGATAGAAAACTAATAGTGGAACTTATACCAACACTGAACACTAAATTCTAAAAGAAGCTCTCAGGAAGGAAATGGTTATCAGTTACTATAAACTGAAATTGGGAATGTGCTCTAATAAGATAATGTAGGAGATATTTTCTTGTGTTCTACATATTTGGTCTTTGATGGAGACAAAAAAAACCCCCAAACAACCTGTAAATTCCAGGAAATTAACTAAGAAAATGAGGCAGGTAGGTGCATCATTTGATTTTTGTGCCTGTGCTTAAATTAAAATACTAAGAGGAAAAGACTCATTTCACTCTGTCAAACTGAGGATTCTAAAGGATATCCTTTTCTTCTGTATAGAGATGAATTATCTGAGAAAACATTAGACAGTGATTCTAAATACTACCTATTCTCAATACAATGTCAGTCTTATGAAGTCAGTGTAATATTTATGCCAAAGAATATACTGGTATACCTACATTGCCATCAAATTTCAGAATGGAAAAAGAAAAGCATTAACCTGTTTCATAGGAATTGCTTTTGAAATGCCATCAACTCAAATATTTGTTTTTAAACTCATTCATTGCAATTATTGAAATATCCACTTCTTGTAATTTCAACTGGAAGTCCATGCAACTTAAAAGTTCACCGCAGCACTTCAGAGAACTCTGCAAAAACATGTGAAAGGATGCCTTTCTACCATGATGAACATTAAAAAGTCTCTACAATAATGTTTGGCCAGGGCAAGGTTAATTTTTAGCAGTAGCCCGGAAGAGTAACAGGGAGATTATTCCATACCACCTCAGGTCATTGCCAGGTGAGGGAGAAAGGCCCTCTCATTTCTGGGGAGAAGGGGTTCCTTCTGGTTAAGAAAACATGGCAGGGGAACTGTCTGGTCTTGTTTATTCTCACAGGGTCTGCAGTGACCATTTCTACATGTGAATCATGCTCTTTTGCACACTTTTATTATTAATATTGTTGCTGTTACAGTTAATTTCTTATCTCATTGCTGTTTCCAGTAAATTGTTCTTCTCTCAACCCGTAATGTTTTGTGCCTCCAATTGGAGGTGGGGTGGAGGGGGAGCAGTGTGGGGGTTTTTTACTGAGAGTACTAAATTGGAGAATACCGTTAATACCATACCATAAATTGGAGAATACCATTTCTAAACCATGACAAGTAGGGTATTTTACATTTGTAGACAGGATTAAGGTAGAGATCTCTAGTTACACAGGAAGCAGAACCAGAACTGAACAGCTTTTAGACAAAGAATGTCCATGAAGATATATTTACTGTGAAAAAAGGTGAAAAGCAATATATTCCTTGAACAAAAACATATTTACAAAACAATGAGCTAGAGAAGGCAACAAATCTCTTCAGATGAAAAGGACTGTAAAAATAGCACTTACACCGAAGAATGGAGAATTGGAGGAACATCTTGGGTCATAAAGCCCAATATCCTCCCAAAAATAACCACATAACGCTTTTCATACAAAGCTTTTATTTTCTTTGTATCTGCTTTTATATTCAAGGTAAGCATTTCAGGTCTTCTTTGCCCCTGCAGCTTCTTATAAACTTGTATACACTGTTCATCTTCAAACTTTTTCTTACCTAAATCAGTAGTAGATGAAGGTGTTTCAAATGTTTTAACCACACTATAAAATCTTGCATGGCAAAAATGTGTTCAATATTGTTTCACATGGAAGAGGCTTAAAAATGAGAATAAAGGAATGGTAAAGCTGATAACCTTTGGTACACTCCGAAATTCACACTGTTTCCAACTTCTGGGGGAAAGACGGTATTTTTAGAGTGTCCAGAGTGTAACAATACTGGCAAAGAAACCAGAGAATTTACAGTAAGACAAAACATTGCAAATAATACTCGGGATACAAACTGTTTGCAAAGATGTCTTCAGAAATCCCAGTAATTTATGCCAACTACATCCCTCGAATTGTACGAATCCTTTGCTGCTTTAGTTCAATATCTTGACCTACAGTCTTAATCAATCTGTATCACAAGCCCATTTTTCTGTTTTTTCTTCCCTACAGAAATACTGAACCAGTTACTTGGCATTAAACATTTCAATATTAAATATGGGCCTTGAAAATAAGAAGAGCAACATTCTAAAGATGCTGTAATGAAGAACTGGATTAATGTGATAACATTATATATTAAAATCTTAGCAATTTGTTTATCTGCCAACCAAGACAAGCACTTTTGCAGTACAACCTCAAACTCTAAACTCTATAGTGTATCTAAAACAGGTCACATGAACTGCACTGTGAAAATGTTTACGCTTTCACTGACTTTAAAATGAGATTTTGGTAAATATAGATGACTACTGTGCCGAAATCTAAAGTAAGGGAAGACCCATCCTGTTTAGACGAAACTGAAATTATTTGTCAGCTGTTTCTTTTAATCTATGAGGATCTGAGTTCCAGAACATTTATATTTGGGTTTTGTGTAGTTGTTTGTTTGTTTCTTAGCTGTAGCTGCGAACTTAAAATGAAAAAATCTGTGAAAGTTCTTAAAAAGGATATCTTAAAAGAATCATTATTCCAGATATTATGCTCTACAAGCACATGTTAGGTCAAATGCTTTAGAGCAGGTAATTTCATCAAAAATTATTACCTTTCAGTAACATTTGGTGATATCAAATTTTAAAGCCTCTTACTTTTATTTTAAATACTGATATGTTTTTTAATGAGCACATATATACACAAAACCATATAACTGCTTACCTTAAAATGAATGTTCAATAAAGCAGTACTGACAGGAGACACTTGGAAAGCTCTGGTAAACCTTTCTGATATTTTTCAACAAAATTATTTTTAATAATAACACAGATGATTATATTAGTTCAATTCAGAAAAGAATTTTCTATTTTTTATGATTCAAGCTGATACCCAGAACTACACTGGAATTTGTTCAGGATACAAAAAAAAAAAATAATAGAAACAGTCACATTTCTTTTAGATTGCACAGAAGAAAAGTGTCTACCCAAGGTATAACTAAACAGACGGCTCATTTTGGTTCAAAAAATGAGATACCGTGAACCCTTTCAGTAACACAAGAGAATGCTATCAGTAACAGATAACCTCTCAGTATCTGTTACACTTATATTTTGTTTAATTTAAAGCAAGAGAACAAAGTCATAGACTGGTTTGGGTTGGAAGGGACCCTTAAAGATTATCTAGTTCCAACTCCCACTACCATGGGCAGGGGCACCTTCCACTAGACCAGGCTGCTCAAAGCACCATCCAGCCTGATCTTGAACATTTCCAGGAACTGGGCATCCACAGCTTCTCTGGGCACCCCATGCCAGTGTCTCACCACCCTCACAGCAAAAAACTTGTTATGTCCAATGTGAATCTACTGTCTTTCAGTTAAAACCACTGCCCTTTATCTTGTCACTACAGGCTTCTGTAAAACGTCCTTCTCAATCTTTCTCACAAGCCCCCTTGATATACTGCAAGGTTGCAAGGAAGGTCTTCCCTAAGCCTTCTCTTCTCCAGGCTGAATAACTCCAGCTCTCTCTATTGGTCTTCATAGGCTTCAGCCCCCTGATCATTTTTGTGGGCTTCCTCTGGGTCTGCCAGGAGAAGTGCCAGAAGCCACTGTTCCCACACCATTTAAACATTTCTGCGTTCAACTGAACCATTTAACAAACAGTGCAACAGCTTAGCTTAAACCCACTTCTGTCATCTGGATACGACGTTCTGCCAAACTTTGCACTGGTCTAGTTCAATGGAAAAATTATATATCTGCTAAAAGGAATACTGACAGTTGAGAGTATGAAGAGTGATGGAGGTATTCAGGGTTAAAAGTATCTCAATTTGTCAGTGCATCATCTCTTAGAACACATTTGTCAAGATCAGAATTCTAATATAATCAGAAAAAAAAAAGTTCCAAGAGCAAAGGTCAAAGCCACCATAAATTTTACTAGGATTAACAAGAACTCAGTAAGCATTCCCATTTACTTTTTGTTAGACTTCTTTTCATATGTAGTGATTTATCTTTGCTGGAAGAATTAAGGACCTTTATCTCAGATGATGCGTAACAGAATCATCAATTTCTACAGCTACACTTAAATAAAGTTGGTCAGCACAATTCCTCCCTACAATGGATGAAAAAGAAGAATTAACCCAACAAACATAACTTGCAATTTGAAATGTTACCAATCTCCTAGGCATTCTGTTCTGGGCTTTTACTCAGTTTCTGGTACAGAAAATACAAGCAGAACACATCTGTTAACTATGTTCTAGAATTAACCTCCACAGAAAACAAAACCCGAGACAGTCCCAGTTCCAGACCTTCAAAACACCAAAATGAACAAAAGGGTCATAGCATAAATTGCTACTTTCAGTTGCAGGTAAAGGCAGAATAATGTTTTCTTATATAAGGTATGTGATCCTAAAAACATCCTAAGATCCTGCCCTGTTAAAACACTCTCCTGTGGGAAGAGCAGGATATGACAGTGGAGGAGGACTCTTGAAGCCAAGGGTCAGATAAAGGCATAGGTTAATTTAGGCTGCAAAAGAATGAGGCAGCCTAGGAGTGGGACCATTTTTTAGGGTATGTAGTGATAGGATAAGGGGCAATGTTTTTAAGTGTAACTGGCTTCAAATTGAAAGAGGGGAGGTTTAGATTAGATATTAGGATGAAATTCTTTAATGTGAGGGTGTCGAGGAACTGGAAGACGTTGCTCAGAAAATTTCTCATCCCTGGATGTGCACAAAGTTAGGCTGGATGGGGCTCTGAGCAACCTGGTCTAGTGGCAGGTGTCCCAGACCATGGCAGGGGGTTTGGGACTAGCTGACCTTAAAGGTCCCTTCCATCACATAGCATTCTATGATTTTATGAGGTGGAAATATAAAAAATAAATAAACATTAAAAAAACCATCAAAACTATGAATAAGTCACACCAACCTACAGCCTTGAAGGGAATTTAACAAGAAAAATTGAAGCTAGAGGTCTCTCTACATATAGTTTATGTTTTCTCCAACAACAGCATATAATTTGGCTAAATAAATAACACTTACTTCTAGAGAAGTAACTTCCTTACTGCTGTACAGGGCTACAGGCACCAAAGAGAAGTGTTAGGACATGCAAAAGCACAGATGATATTGAGTAACTGCATGCTACTCAGGAGAAAACCAGAGGGGTTATTGCTCAGAGACCTCTTTAAAAAATAGTCAGTTATACTCCTCATCCCAGTTAGATAATTTCCTCTTATCTGAGATGAATCAAGTGTTTGAAGAAAGATATCCAAAGATGCAGTCCATTCAGAGATAAAAATAATACACAGGCCACACATTTTGGAAGAGATCCAGAGACCATCACATAAATGAAAAACCCTCTACCATTTTACTTGTTATTCATGAACAGTCCTTTTATTGAAAAATACGCACCAAGTCTTTGAAGTAAACCTCTATACCAAAAATATTGGAAAACAGTCTAAATAAGGTTCATATATTTTCAAATAGTCACCACATAACATTTTCCTATTTGCAGGGCTAACATGAAAGCATATTCATGAAGAAATTACTTCCAAAACATCTACAATAAGCATATTTGCCAACCATCTGTGCAAAAAGCAGTCTAACTTAGATTTAAACATAGAAAAAAAAATAGATTCCCAGCCCAGCAGTGGAACAACACACCTGATCAAACATGAGACTAAGCATGGAAACATTCTAGTTTGAATTTAGCAACAAAGAATATGCAGACCAGGAAGATTGTAGTTAATCAAAGCTGCGTGGATTTGCCTATATATCTAACACTTCTCTATGTAGCTCAAGTGCATTTTTGAGTTATTGACAACATTCAAGGCATACCTCTAAAAAACAGTATTTGACATGCCAGATGCTGGACTAGCTGTCAATGTTTTTTTTTTTTACATAATAGCCTTACAGTTAGAGCACTCTCTAAGAAAGCACTGACTTGCATCTTAAAAACTGAGATATTTCATACCATCAGCTTCTAGCAGAGAAAAGCGAGTGAGAAAATACCCACCCCTAAGGGTTAAGCTCAGTGAAGGACTTACTACTACTTCTTCAGTGGTGTCAGAAAGGAAAGACCAAAAGATTAATGGGACCCCAGTAAAAGAAAATCCAATCTAGCTCATGTTTACACCCTTAGCTGGAGCAGTGGGGCTCTACTCCATGCCCCCAGTACTGTTTTCATAGAATACGGCAAGAAAAAAATAGTACATTACATAAACAGCATAAAAAAGCTGTCAAAGAGATCTCAGTCTCTGTCCTGTCAATCCTGCCAAAAGACAAGGAATACTTCTCTGCCACATATTTAATTGAAAATATCCATTTTTTTCTAGTTTCCCCTCCCTACGTATTTCCCATTATCCATCTATAGCAGTGGTTATACTTGCAATGGAAGTATGAATTATCAGAACACATTTGAGAAATTGTAATGGTGCTTACTTAGCCTTAAAGGGTCGAATTCAATATTGAAAGCAGTAAGAAGACATTTCTAATGTCAATGCCAAGGACTTCTATGTAATACATCATCCAGACAGGCTACAACACAACTGGTGAGGCAATCTCAGTGTCAGTTTGGTACTCACATTGACAGGTAGTACGTTGTAGAGGCCATCAAGTTCAAAGCACTGGTTTTATCTCAAAAATTGAGCCTACTTCAAAAGGAGCAGCTGGGATATTACATAAAGAAACAGAATTTTAATATTTTACTTTTCTTATTTAATGTCATAAAAGTATTATTTTTCATTTCTATATAAAAATTAGACCGAAAAAAGTTTGACTAATGACAGTTGCACTCTATGTCACATCCCGCATACAGGGTTTGGGAAAAATACGTACACAGTAATTCTTGCAGAAAACATAATAAAGTTAGAGATCAGATAAACAGAATTTTAAAAAATCTGTTTTTCAGTTTTGAAAACAGAAGAAGTGACATGAATGATTACAGATAAATAACAGGAGCTGTAGGCTTTCATTTAGAGGTGACTTATTTGCATCCAACGTTAATGGGCAGTGACCACTGACCTCAGCTTTTCAGTAGCCTATGCATGATGATATGGTAGTTCCCATTGTAGAAGTGGCCAGGTGACAGTCACAGTTGATTGCCATCCCTGTTGGCAGTCTCAAATAGCATAAGGGAACAAGAAGACCTAGAGACCATAGTAGCCCGCATCTTTTAGACAGAGAGCAACTCCTGAACAGGGCAATGAAAAGGTGTTTCTCAAATGTGCGGTGTCTACCCAATATGTAACAGGATCTCAATTTAAGGTGAGGTCAATACAATATAATATAATATTGTTCGTGGTTTAACCCCAGCCGGGAAGCAAGCCCCAGACAGCCACTCGCTCACTTCCCATGAGCAGGACTGGGGAGAGAATCAGAAAGGTAAAAGCCAGAAAACTTGTGGATTGAGATAAAGACAGTTTAGTAGGGAAAGCAAAAGCCTTGAACACAAACAAAGCAAAACAAGGAATTAATTCATCCCTTCCCATGGGCAGGCAGGTGTTCAATCATCCCCAGGAAAGCAGGGCTCCATCATGCATAACAGTGACTTGGGAAGACAAACACCATCACTCCAAACCTCCCCCCCGCTTCCTTCTTCCCCCCATTTCATATACTGAGCATGATGTCACATGGTCTGGAATGTCTCTTTGGTCATTTGGGGTCACCTGTCCTGACTGTGTCTCATCCCAGCCTCCCATGTACCCCCAGTTTCCTCACCAGTGTGGCAATAGAAAAAGCAGAAAAGGCCTTGGCTCTGTGTAAGCCCTGCTCAGCAATAGCAAAAAATCTCTGTATTATGTTATGGGAAGTACTTTGCATTTTGGACTTTTATATTTTTTTTTCTAGTACTATCACCATTTAGTAAGCATGAATGCTGGGTTTCATACTGTTTCTTCCATACACAATATTTAAAGCAAGAAGGTCAGTCTTCCAAGTACCACTCAGTTTTGGCAGCTCCTTTCAAAAAAACCCATTTACTCTCTCTTAGAAGTATTACCTTAACAGAACAGCACAGGGCTCTAATGTTCTCTTCCTTACGCTTACAAAACAGTATAAAACAAGGAAAAGCAAAAGCTTCTAACAGCCACAACTTTGCTAAAAGCTGGTTCATTTATTGCTTAAAAACTTACCATTTACATATAAAAAGCTCCTCAATATTTATAGCAAAGTCAACTGGATAAATGCACTAAAAAAGTAGTTCTGAATCAAAACGATGCTATTTAGATTCCTGATGTAGCAGGCAGCTGTGATACCACATAGAATTTCCTTAATTTGACCAAACTTTCTAACATGGTAAAATGCATACTCCAGTTCATGAATACTCCCTATTCATTTTACCTTTACAACGGTAAAATAAAAACCGTGAGGTATTCACTGTAGGTACTTCTCTCTGGTTTACTACTGTTCATTAAACAACTATGCGAAATGCATGTCTGGAATCCAAAAATGTCACAACTCTTTTAATTCTGCATTGCCACAAAGGTGGCCACACTCTACCAGAAGAGCGTTCTGAGGCTGTTTTTACATTTACTCATGGTTCTGATAATTAAAGTAACTCCTTGTTGGTCACACCGAGGACCATAAACAGCCTGTTTCTCCTACGTTGTTTTTGTCTTCCCCTGTTGAGAGCCGACCAAATCAGACCATTTTCCTTCAGATGGAGAATATTGCATTATATTTATCACTATAGCAACTAACCTAATTGATTTGATGCAGGTTTCTCTTCCACCATAGGATGGAGCCATTATCCCTAAGTATAATCTAAACATTTAAGAAAGAAAAAATTATCAGTTTATCATTTTACCACATCAGTAGGAATATGATTGAGCTTCAGATATTAAAGTATAAATGAAGTCTAATGGGCTGTACATGTACATCCAAAACATTCTTTATAAATATGCTTATCTGCCAAGTGGAACTCAGAGTACGATGTTTACTGGTTGCTCCCAGTAATAGGGATGATGCTCCCAGTAATACACTTCTGGAAACAAAGATTCACAAAGTAATTAGGAGAAGGAGAAGCAATGTTCAAATAACTGATTCAGGAATAACTGAAGACTGTCAGACTAACAGATTAAAAATGAAAAGAGGCAAGATAGATCAAAAATTGTATTTACAGTGCTATTAAGAAAGGAAAAATGGAAAAGTTCTTTTCCAGATTTTGTTTTGGAGGCTGCAGGGTTTGATTGCAGTAGAATGATACAGTGAGAGATAATAAAATATTAGGTTCCTATAATTAGTTGGATAATATATTCATCTTTATTGGTATACTTCCATATACCTGACAATAAGGTGTGGGGTAAAATAGAGAACACCTTACATTCTTTTCTTTTACTTCCTAATAAATATGACAATCCTGTTATTTTTAAAGCATTTTTAAAAGTCATTATGTCCCCCCAACACCAGATCTGCTTTTCTTCAGAAAAAGGCTTCAGATGAAAAAAAAGCTGATTAAATTCTAGCTGATTTTTAAAAGAATTCATAAAATCTGAAGTGCTGCTTTACCTAGAAATAGCTTCACTTTTTTTTCATCTTGATTTTTCACAGAGCAAAAACCATTTTTTGCAATGTCTCAAATACTACCACTAGAGAAAATGTTCATGATGCTTCATTAACATTTGGAATTGCAATTGTCAAATCAGTGAAGCATTACATAAATGGTGGAGTGTTTTGACACCGCATATTTTAAGCAGCATGGTGCTTTTCAGTGCTATATGAAATGAAGAGTGTACTACATATTTGAGGAACACCATCTACGCTGGCTGAGAGAACTAATTAGAAACTGGTCTTTAAGCACACCAGAAAATGCCTTCAGATTATCAGCCAACATTTGCACTTTTCACTGGTAATGCAAAAAATAAACAATGAACAATATGTAACAATTCAAATGGATGACTTCATTCCATAGGATGAAACATTGTCAAACTTCTCAATGCTGAAAATAAATAATTTTTGAAGTGTCAGAGTTTATGCTAACTCTTTTTGAAGCCATGTTGATAGAAAATATATGCCCAGAAGATCTCATATATTCTCATTAAAAGCCTGTCACTCTCTGGACACTTCTAGCACAAACTTAATAAAATATTTCCTATCACTAAAATCAAGCTGAATTCTCTTTACACTTCAACTATTCATTCTGTAATATGCACTCCCACTATACAATAAATTCTTTTAAAACTCACTACATTGTTTAGTATATCCTCTATACTAACACACTGAATATAGCATTATGTACAAAATTATATTATTTAAAGTGTGGCCCGTTTAATATGTTTTTATTAATGAGAAGTGTAATGCAAAATGTGTTAAATTTAAAAAAAAAATACAAATTATGTTATTCTTTCTGGAGTAATCCACTTTCAGTGTCATCACTATGAAGAGCCCCTGTAATATGCAAAACAAAAGTGAATTAAAGGTTCTCCAAACCAATTACAATCTTGTTTCGAGAAAACCCCAGAACACATACACAGAGAAATGGTCAATTTAATATAGTTGGAGGGAACGGAATAGAGGGTTAAGAAATGCAGCAGGCATGCTCCTGCAAACCAGCATCTATTTCCTATTCATCATAGCCTACACCTATTACAGCTCAACAAGACAAGCCTAGTACAAAATCTTTTATGCTACAGCTAAAGAAAGCAATATGCACCATGGGTAAATTACAGACTCCATTCAGCTCAGGGTGGGAAAATACAGATTCATTTTGGCAAAGCTGTGCGGGTCCTCCCTGATAAATTGCATATTTTTTTTATTATTGAGTAAAAACTGCTTTTCCTGTTCTCTTTGCAAGTTTCCCACTCTGGTGCTATGGAATAACTTGCATTCCCTAACTTGAAGTATGGGCATTAGCTCCATTTACATTATATGACTGCTTGAAAATGATTCTTGCTGAAAGGAAAACAAAACAAACAAACAAACAAACAAACCCACAAAAAAAAACGCTAAAAAAAACATATAACAAAAGCAGGAAAAAATAAAGACCTTTAAAAGAATTTATAGTCCAAGTACCTGATTCTTACAGAATTACCTTACTTCTTACCTTATCTGCAACAGTGTGATTAATGGAAAATCTATCAAGCCTGAAAAAAGAATATAAAAACTCTACTGATAACCTGAGATGCAGCTCTAAAACTGGCAACATGGACTTACTAAATCGCTGAGGATATGCTAAGTGCCAAGATTTTCTCCTATGGAATTTCAGAGGATCACATATGATCCCAGGGATGTTAAGACATCTGTCACTTGATTAAGTATGTGCTTCCTGAAAGAATGAACTTAAGCAAACCAGCTCCTCTTCATGGAAGGTGGACAGAGTTAGGAGAGTGTGCACATGGAGGGAGCAGCCTGGGAGGAATCTGGTAACATCTCACAGTGAACAGTGAATCAGGGTTACTACCACTAGAAAGTTTGTTTTTAAAATCCAAGAGATGTTACTATTCGGACTGGAAATGCCACATCTACAACCTAAGGACATCTCATTCTCCTGAGACGCAGCAGTATTAAAGTGTCTGTCTACCTGCTTTATCATAGGGGAGTGGGGGGAGATGTGTTGAGGGCCAAGTCTAAGGCACAGCACCTATGCCTGCCAGTTTCAGAGCTTGGCCTTTGCCCGAAGCATTACCTCAGATGGGAAGAGCGTAGATTTATGCCCAGCAAAAGCACCAGGACAAATATGTACTTACTGCAGTAAGCGATCAGGAGACTAGCCAGGATCATGATAGCCCAGAAAGTTGAGGACATGCTTGGCAAGGCGTTGGCATCTTTCCTACTGCTTCTCCTGGGAGATGGAGCCATTGAAGCCACTTCCCCGGTGGGGGGAAAGTCAGACAGTTTCACCAGCCAGCTCTCCCCTTGACTGATGGCCTTTCTCCACATGTAATCCTCAAGGAAGGCATCTCCCAACGTCTCTGCTGTTCATCATCAGCAACATGGTCCTGTTGCAGGAATCATCTTCCAGCCAGAAAGCCAAGGCGACTCTAATGCATGCAGGGCTGTGGCACAGTGGCCACAGCAGCTTCCCTCCTGTCACTGTGGTGGGACTCACTAGCTTGGAGGGTTTCACTGCGGCTTGGATGCCTCGCGTGGTACTGAGCTTCAAAGATGTCCCACGAACGAGCCTCTTTTTTTT
>VZRV01001881.1:2037196-2137128 GCA_013398115.1 Falcunculus frontatus | reverse complement strand
CCCCTCCTCTCGCGCGTCCCCGCCGGAGGAGCGCGCCCGCCCCGGGGCTCGCATCGCCCCCCGGCCCCGCGCCGCTCCCCTCTCCCGCTCCCGGGGCGGCGCCCGGCGGATTTAGGGAGGGAGGAGCCGCGGGGCGACTGTCCCTGTCCCCGCAGAGGCTGCTGCCAGCCCTGCGGGGCCGGCGGTGGGCGCGGGCTGTGCGGCGGGCAGGGGCCGCGGGCCAAGCCCTGTGCCTCGGCGGGGCAGAGCCGGCTCCGGCCCCCAGCGTCTGCCCACGGCCGCCAGCGGAGAGGTGGCGCGGGGCGGGGAACGGAGCAGAGGGGAAGGGAGCGGAGGCGGAGCCCGCCCCGAGCCCCCTCTGGGAATCTTTGCTCTCGGCTGAGACGGGGTCTCGACAGAAGGAGAAGTGGCTCAGGGAATTGTCTCTCCCCGTCCCCTCACCTGCACGATGCACCTCGAAATCTCCACGGTGTATTGCGCCTCGACACGACCATAGATGCTAAAGGAAACAATTCCTCGTTATGTATCCATCTGCGGTCCTTATGGGGACTGCTGTTGGCACGCGCTTTCTGTCGCTGAAATGGCAGCGACGCATCGGAATGAAACCCACCTTAGAGGGCTTGGGTCCACACGTGTGCCAGTATCCCTTATGATAAAAAGCTTAAATGTTTTAAGAGGGACCAGGTAGCTGAGCTTTTCCGTTCGGAGTCTCCATAGCAATGTCTTCAAATTAATATTTTAAGTTCTGCAGAAGGTAGTCACGTTCCAAGTATAGGCAGGATCGGCAGACTAGAAGAGGAGCTTGGTCACAAAATGCCCCCATTACCTCCTCATGTGTTTTACATACATAATGAATATGCCATGAAAAAGCTGATCCATATTGTTTCAGAAGTCCCAGGTATGTCTGGTTGTTTGCCATTTAAACATCTGGACTTAAAGTTGCATGCAAATGATGCACTATTCACAAGACAGGACTTTAAGGACTTTTTTAGTACAGCTGCACTTGACTAGATACTTGTAACTAAGTTCAGTTTTGCACCATGAGGGCATTGCCAATGCAATGTCTGATTTCGAGAAGATTTTCTACCAGAAAAGTTTCACCCTGAACTGGTAGGGCAATAGATTAATGTGTTCAAACATGTTTCAGAGATGAAATTTTAACTGTTATTTGGGTACCAGAACATCTCCTTCCAAGATGTGACTTTCTTTTCCCCTATTTTCATGGGAATTTCTTTTCTAGTGTATTTGAAAACTAAAATAGAAAGCAACTCAAGCATTAAGACATGCTAAGCTGTATTCTCCTTCCCCAAATAATTTAAAAGAGCATTTGTATGTAGAGACTAAATCTTTGTATCACCTTTCATCCCTGACTTAGACACCATATTTTCCTTTTAAGTCAATATAAATTTATCATCCCTCTTGGAATCCTGAAGTATTACTTCAATTTTATGTTGTAAATTGTACAGCTTCGTGAGTTTTTTTAAAAACTTGGACTTTGAAAATTCCTATTCTCAGACTAGATGTAAATAAGTGTTAAGCAACAAAAATGGCTCTGCCTGACATGCTGCTGTTTATTGCAATTCCAAGACTATCATGTAAATTAAGCAATTTTCTGTATTTATGAAAAAAATTATTTCCATTATAGCTGTGAGTAATTAATGTCAAGTTAAATTGCATGTTTTAAAAATCACTATAAAGAAAAAGCACAAGTCTCTTGAAATTAGGTATATAGTATGATGTATAGATTAAAAGACTCTAAAGCCATAAGGAACAGCTGCAGCAGTATATAGGCCACTATACTTTTCAGTAGAGTCCACAGAATTTTATATAGTAAATCTTACAGTTTACCCAATAAGTTGTTGGTTAGACAAGAGGATTTCCCTTGCAAATACATCCAGCTCCCAGTCTGAGGAGTGGGAATCATAATTACTGTTCACCTAAACAAAGCTTGAAGGTTGATGCAAAAGCTGAAGTCTTGCTTTGATAATTCCGAGAACTGACATTCTTCACTTGAGGCCAGGTTAATTTCCACGTTGGAGAACTACTCAGTTACTCAGAAAGTAAGGCACCACTCACTGAATAGCGGAAACACAGAGCTGGAGCCTTTGTGTTCCTATACAACTACCTGTAATAGTTTTACAGAGAAATTTTAAATCAAGAAAGATTTTCAAACATTACATTCTAATTTGATTGTCAAAGACAAGACTTAAAACCACTCTTAAAATGTAGTTTTAGGTCACTGCTGATTTGTTTTGTGGGTGCATGTTGGTCTTCAGTAATGGCCTGGCTGCTCTGCATGGTTTTACACTGAAAAGTATTTCCCCCCACAGTGATACTACTCATAATGTGAAGTCTTACTCAAGGAAAAAGTGGCAGAATGTGATCTCAAATTAATTTGCTTGCCCCTTTCTTGATGTGTTCCTCTCACACTGATTTTCAAGGAAAATGTGAGAGGTCTGTTTTTATTGCCTCCCTAATCTCCCAAGAAATTCCCAGTATTCAGACTTGTGTGTACAGAAACATAAGAAACAGTGATTAAAGTCATGAACAGATGTCTGAAAGCCGAAAAGAAAATAGAAACCCAAGTTAAAGGCTGTATATCAAAGTGAAATACCCTTTTCAGAAATCAGATTTGTTCCCTTACAGTCAAAGACACAGATCTCTCGTTCTGCCATTGCTGTTGGAAGAGTTAATATTTACAAGGAAATTTAAATAATATTTAAGCTTTTTACTAAGACAGGTTGTGCCATTGCTCCAGCTGAAATGATAAGCAAAATGTATCTAATGACTAGAAAAGTCATAGTTTGAAGCCTGTTGTAGGCTGTATCTGTGTCAGAGTTTGTCCATGATGTGTATATGCATCACTGCTTTCTGCTGGCATGTCAGACCTGTGAAGCCTGTGTAGTGATGTTTACCTCTATTACAGGTGAGAGGATAACCTACAGAGGATAAATCTTAGCATTCATTTAGCATCAAGCAGGTACATGGTAGAAGGTAGATAATGTTCTTCGAGACTTTACAGAGAGATCTTCTGTTCTTTTTGAATTTGCTTATTTACTTTGAAAATAAACGGCTTAAATAAATAGTGGGTAAATTACACCACATTGCACTGATTCAGTATATTTCAGAGAGAATTAACAATCAATAATATTCAAGCCAATAACCGAGTTTTTGCTTGGGATGAAATAAAATTATTCAGTTGATTCTAAATGTTGATTTCAAGGAAAGAACAGAATATCTGGCTGAACATTATTGATTAGATTTGTTAATTTTGAGATAAATATTAGCAACATAGATGTAAAACGATAGCATCATTTAAAACTTCTTTCTTAAAATGTTAAAAAATTGAATTACATATAAGAGCTGTGTAATATAAGCTTGTTGTTTTAGCTCAAAAGAATTTTCAAAGGAAGAGCAGTAGAGCTTAATACTAAGAAAGTAAGCACCTCAGCTTTATTTAACCATTTCTATTTTCAACAAAATAGTTATTATAACTCTGTATGTCTCTTTTTAAAAATCCATAGCACCTCTTAGACAACCATAACAAATATAGAAAAAAAAAGCAGGAGAACTTCAATTTTTTTTTCATCTTCCTTGAGATGGAGACCAGTCAGGGGATACAGATTCATGGTTGAAGAAAAATAATAGTTTTAGTTAGATTTTATGAGATTTACTTTCTTTGTATTTACTGATCTTAGGCCATCTTTGGAAAAAATGTTTTGACTAGACACATGTCTCAATGATTTTTTTTTTTAATACCTGTTTAGTGCCCAGAATATGACCATCTATTTAATAGGAAAGCTTTTGCTATTGATTTACAAGAAGCAAAAAATTATCGTATTTGTGAACAAAGAAAGAGTAAGGAAGAAAGAGAGACAGTGTGTAGTTGCATGCTTATTTTATTGCGAAATTATAATTTAGAGAGTTCAGTCCTTCAATATCAGAAATCATATTTGAGTCTAAATGGCAGCGAACTGCATATGACTGAAACTGTGGGATAAGAAACTTTGTTCTTACCCACTAGTTCAGTAAAAGTCATTATTTTCAGAGTACTTTAAAATTTGTAGTGAAATATTTTGATACATGTACATGAAATAGGCTTTTTTGTGGTCAATAACAGTAAGGTTCTTAAGAACAATTCTGTTAATGCATAGTCAAATTATATTTAGAGGGAAGCTGTTGACCTAATCTAAGTCATGTTACTTTATTGCACTGTATTGTCTATGTGTCAGGTGTCCTCAGTGATGAGTGCTTTTGCTGATTTTTACAAATGCGAAACTACAACGTTTTTACTTGTAGACTGCGCCTTTTCACTGATATTCTTTCTTTAACAGATTCAAGGTACCAATTAGTAGTGTTCTTTATTTTTTTTCTGGCCATTATTGATTTAGCTGGTTTGGGGTTTTTTTTTCTAACTTTAATTATCTGCCAGTGATATTATAGATATTGTATGATATAGATACAGTTTGAAAAGCTGTATGTGGTTTTGATTTAACATGAAAGCTTTCATAAGTTATGGGAGATCCTCACCCTGTAAAACAAAATCCATGAAGTTGTTCACTGGCAGCTATGTTAACCTGTCCAATTATGTGCAAAGTCCAAACATTTTAAAAAAGTAAGAAAGTGGCAGTGAGAACATGTCAGCAAAACAAAACATTTTTATACCTGTCTGTATAACTGATGTGTTGTCACAACATCCACATTATCATCCTGACTGAATTTTATTTGTAGTCTTTGCACTAAAATGAAGAAAAGCAATGAAGGAGAAATACTTAAAGGTGCATTTTTGTTCCACTTTGTGTCAAAAACAAGTCTGCAGTTTTTATTAAAAAATGACACCAATATTATATCCTTTCAAAACGTGTCTGCCATTTTTAAAAAGAAATACTAGTTGAAGATGACCAAGAGATTAAATGAACTTTTTGTAAAATTACTGCTTTCTCACTTAGATCCTAAAAATATAGAGATTGTAAAAAACCCACTTTACTGTTGTCATGCAAGAAGTCCAAATATCACATCTAAAGTTGAGTTAAAATAAACTGAATCTCTTTATAGCATGTACTAATAAAATGTTTATTTTTTATTATGTGGGTGTGTAAAATTGTTTCTTTGCGTTGAAATGCCTACAACTGATGTGGCAGATAAGTACATTCCTGTCGCTTAGCAACCTTCACTGCTTCATAAAAAAAAAAATTGGGGGGTATCTTAAATGCTATTATAAAAGTGTCTGGAATTTAGCAAATTACCAAATCATTCAGAAGTAAGTCATTACCTGAGCTACAGTGATGTAATATACTGGATTTGACAGCAAGAACAAAAATAACTAGCTTGCATACATGGATAATTAAAGAAGTTGAGTTATTTTAAAAAAATTAGGAAAGAAATCAGAACATGAAACAGCAAACAAACCTGAAATAAATCCAAATATGTTAAATTGCTTTCATTACAGCAAATAGATAGGAAATGAGACAGATATGAAATCATGACTATGAGCAAATTTCTGTCTCGGAAACTACATAAATTATTAATCAGATCTGTTGTGAGTTAGGTCTAGTTTAATTTTGTGCGATCAAGCAAAGGGGACACTGAATTCAGAGCTTGGTCCAAAGTGTCCAGAAAAATGTGGTTTTGATTACATGACAAAAAACACATGCAATTCTTTTACAATATATTTAAAGTGAGGAAAGAGTACATTACTTGCTGGGGAACTTATTCCATTTTGTCTTTTTTTTTTCTCCAAGTTTCTTCTACTTTTTTCCTTTAGTGACACACCACAATGTGATAACTTACACCCTTGACATTTACACGTGTCAAGAAGTGTACAGTCACAAAGATCTAATATTTTTTATGTCAGTCCTGTATTTTTTTCTGTCCTGTATCTGTTACCTTCCCTGCACAGTATTCTGAAGGAGAGAGAAATCAAAGTATCCTATACTTGTCTGTATATGCAATCAGCAAGTACCCATTCAAGAGAAAAGGCATCACCGCAGATCTGGCAACTGCGTGATCCTATTTTTCAGGGAGTGTGCTCTGAAGCCACCTATGGATTTGCTATGTAAACCCTTATTTCCTTGGACATTTTAACACACACACCAGAGAGGCAAGGGCATATGAGGCTATGTCTCCTTGCCTTTTTCTGGAAATCTTGACTTTTCTTCACAAACCTTGCTATAGGAGAAGAGGTGGTATTGTCTGGAGGTGGAGTACAGGAATATGTTTGAGAGCTGAATTCTGTTTATAATGAAGCCAATACATTTCCTGAGCAGCTCTTTGACAATGGTTTAAATGTCTCTTGTTGCCTTAGTTGCTGCTGGGATCATGAATTGTTAATGGGTTTTTTTTGTTTGGGGTTTTTTTTCTGTAAAGACCTAGAGAATTTTTATTAAATATTTTAAGCTTTCTGTTTGAAGGTGAGGTAAGACATTTAAAAAATATATTTTTAAGAACTCATCTCTATGATAGTGAGTTCAGATGTGTAAGCTGGTAGTTGAATTGCTAAATTCACCATGCGCCAATATGTTTGATCAGTGAATGGTAGAAAATTTTATCAGGAAAATAAATCATGACAAGCCAAGCAAAGCTGCAGATTTAAAAGCTTGAATTTTCATCTAGTGCTAATAAGACTTACAGGGAATGTAGTTCCTTTGCATTCTCTCATTTCAGCTGTTTGTTCTTTAGAGCAGGATGAAATGGTATTTCTGGTATCAGTATCCTGTCTTTCAGAAATTAGCTAACTTTCTGTAACCAAGAAATCCCTCAAAAAAATCATTGTCTTCCTGAGTGGAAATTAGAAACTATTGGTTTACGCTAAACTGTAGCGTACAAACTGCAACCTGTGAACCTGATGGACTTATTTTGAGAAGCAGACAAGCTGTCTCTTGAATGATATTGCTGAGGAGCGGACAAGGGTTGAAATTGACAATGTTTTTCTGGTCAGCTGAAGTGCTCAGTTCATCATCAAACACAATCTGTTTCTATCATCTAAAATAGGATTTTAGATCTGGGATGGGAAAAGAAAGGGTACTAGAAGTTGGAATGGACAACAGTAAATTACAAATAGGAACAATTTACTAGAGATCTTGCTAGTAAAATAATTTTTAGTTTGGGATTTTTGACTTTGGGTGGGACTTTTATGGGGGGCAGTGGAAGGAATAACAAGAGGCGGTGCGATGTCAGTAAATGCTGAATTAGAGAAGGGTTTTTGTTCATAAGGCAGTGGACAGATTTGATTCTAAAAATGTCACTTCCATGTGCATCCCGCAAAATTTTGTCTATGCTGAAGCATGGCTTCGGATAAAATGTTTGGCTTTCACAGAGCACTAAGCTCCTGAAGTACAAAACTGGGAAATGCAAAGTCCTGCACCTGCAGAGGATTAACTCCTGTGGGGTTAATGGACTATGGACTGGGGCCCATGGTGTGGAAAGTAGTTCTGCAGAAAATGACCTGAGAGTCCTGATGGACATCAAGGTGACCAAATGTCAGCAATGTGCTCCTGCAGCAAAGAAAACCAGCAGCCTCCTGGGCTTCATTAGGCAGAGTGTTGCCAGCAGGTCGAGGAAGGTGATCCTCCTCCTCTAGTTAGCACTGGTGAGACACAACTGGTGTGCTTTGTCCTGTACTGAACTCTCATAAGATGTTACAGGAGAGCACAGGAAAGGTATGTCCGTCTCTCTCTCTAGTGCAGCAAAGAGCTGACAGAGTGGTTAAGGAATCAGAGCACTGTTGTACAAGGGCAGGCTGAGAGAGCTGAGATTGTTTATCATCAAAAAGAGAAGGGGGTGTGTGTGTGTTTGTCTGTGTGTGCGTGTGCATGTCTTAGTGATGGGTCCTGATGGGGCAAGACAGACTCTTCTTATCCAATGAAAGGAAAAGAGACAATAGGTACAAATTGAAACAGAGGAAATTCCACTTAATTATAAGAAAAAATATTTTACTTTGGGGGTGGTCATACACTGGAACAGGTTGTGCAGTGATATTGTGCAGTCTCCATCCTTGGGAATATACAAAACCCATCTGGATAATGTCCTGAGCAATCTGATGTAACTGAGCCTGCTTTGATCAAGCAGGTAGATTAGGCAAATTCCAAAGGTCTTTACCACCTTCAACTGCTCTTGAAAAAGTGGTTGAATAATGCTAAATAAAAATAAATAGATACATTTATATTTTTAAAATTATAGTTACTTATTCTTGCCTCTTTTCAAGGTATTTGTCTCTTATCTAAGACACCGAGTAACATTTGTGCTTTCAGACAGCATGACGAGGGCTGGGGTACCTCAGCACAGGATCTGACCATAAAGTCAGCAAATGGTGAAGCTTAAGTAATAACTTGGAGAAATCCACTTTAAAAAGTTGAGGATAAGGGTAAGTCCTGTCCTCTTATTAGGACTCTAAGCACTTTTCTATCCACCCGGGTAACCTACTCCTCAAGGCTGTCACCTAAAATCCTTCCTTTTAACCAAGTACTGTGTTTAGAGGAGAAGGAAGTGGTGGCGATAGGACAGGTGTCCTCGAGGCCTCCTAGTCATTGCAACATTTGTTCAGGATGTATGAGAGCTCAGTTCAGTTCTCGTTTCTGCCGTGGGCAAATCTGCATCAATCAGTGGTTCTATAATGGGGCACTTACAATCCCCTTGTTGAAACAATGTCGCTGTACATGTAATAAATCAAGATTTACAGGGCAGAAGGAGAAAGTATAAAAGTGAAACTGATTCTGTAGCTAACTATTTATGTGGGTACTCACCTTGAGAGGAGAACAATCTTTTCTTGCCAGATCCCAGGACAGTTCGTATAATTTTAACAATGACTGTATAATGTGCTTAATTATGGAAAAGACAGGCCATTGAAAAAGACTGATATCTGAAAACTTTATTTACTAGGTCTTAACTTCCATGCTTTGTCTGCAAATTGAATAATACCCAGTGTAAGTATGTAGCTTTCATGTCAGATTTCTGAATAGTTACATCTAGGACAGGTTTCATTAAACAAGCAAACAAACGAAAATTTTCCTTAGTATTCATAAGAATGTCTTCTGACAAGATCAAACAAATATTATAATTAATACACTGTTATTCACTCCACTGAGCACTTTCTTTAGGCTCACATTCTTCTTCATGCTACCCAGAATATTTTTTTTTCCTCTTTTATTAATGCGAACACTTCATTAGGTTACTGGAAATAATACTTTCCATTAAAAAATATTTTTAAGTCGTCCAAAACTTGTTTGCCTTCTCCTCTACAGCTTTATTTTTTACCCTTTAAAATCTACAATTTGCAAAATGAGAAGCCAGATGCTTCTTCACTGTGTTTGGAATTATTACAATCCAATTTAAGCAGTATTATATACTTCTGCATATAGACTACACTTGCTGTTTGCACAGACTCCATACCTAATACTGGAGCCTCTGTGGTAAGCAGGGATGCATGGACATGCTTTCCTCTGCCACAGCTGTGGCACTGCACCACTGGTGCCAGCTCTGATGGGGTTACCCCATATCTGCCCTCACTTTTGTGGGGTTCTGGGTTTGCAGAGCAGGATTTGATGCAGCTGAGGGGTGGACACCCGGCATGGCAGCAAAAATGGGTGTCAGAGTCAATTGCCTGTGGATCTGGTGCAAGTTCTGATTGCAGCTGGCTGGATAGATGCAGGAAGCTGGGGAAGACTACCCTTGGTGAAACTTGCCTGGAGGAAAAGATAACAGCATTATATTTCTTCGTTATAGAAAAATATACAATATTCAAACCTATGGAATATCCAGCATTATAGGTAAGAAGACAGAATGGCTCAGCTGTGCATGTTAACTTGGCATCAATGCATTAGAATCATACAATAGTTTGGTCTGCAAGGAACATTTCAAGCCCCTCTAGTCCAACCCTCCTACATTAAGGACGGCCATCTTCAACTAGATCAGGTTGCTCAAAGCCCTGTCACACCTGACCTTGAATGCTTTCAAGGCTGGATCATCTGCCACTATGGGAAATTGGTTCCAGTGTTTCACCACCCTCACTGTAAAAAAAACTCTGCCATAAATCTAGTCTAAATCTACCCTCCTTAAGTTTTAAACCTTTAGCCCTTGTCCTATTACAACAGGTCTTCCTAAAATGTTTGACCCCATATTTCTTACAAGCCCCCTTCAGGTACTGAAAGGTCACATTAAGGTCTCCCCAGAACCTTCTCTTCTGCAGGCTGAAGAGCCCCAGATCCCTTAGACTTTCCTCATGGGAGAGATGCTCCAGCCCTCCGATCATTTTTGTGGCCCTCCTCTGGACCCTCACCATTTGGTTCATGTCTTTCCTGCACTGAAGACCCCAAAGCTAGATGCTGTATTCATTTGATTCACAAGACTGATAAGTGGTAGTTTGCCACATGTTCAACTTATTAGAACTGGTTCATTGGCACCCTAGAAAGGCATCTTGGTTCTTTCTCCTGTTGGGCACACTAATGAATCGCTGGGAATATTGATTTTGTGTGTCTCTTTGAGACATTGCTTTGCTGCTCCCCTATGGAGTTTCATTTCCTCCATCATGACAATATCGTGCATTATCTCCAGTTGAATAGAACTGCTCTGTGTTTGGAATAGGGTGAGCCACAGAATCTGTTACTACAATTTTGGCTATTGGTCTGAAAAAAACGTATACAAATTTTTAAAAATAATTTAGCTTAAAATGAGGAAACAACATATTTATTTACAAGACCACTAATGACTATTTTAATTCACTTCTATTCTTGTGCTGAGGGTAGCAGGACAATAAAAAAAGAACCCAAACACATTTCTGTGTCATCATGGATTAAGACAATCAGAAAAATTTATTGACAAGTTGCCAACCTTCATCATTAAGGACTTCTCTGATGCTCATTTCACAATGAATTTTTAAATCTCATCAGCTGTGTGAACCATCTTTGTCAGGCAGGAAGGACCTTAACAATGTTTTTGTTTATTATCTGAACCTCACGTGAAACCAACATGACACTTCAAGTCTGATGTGAATGTCTCTGTGTCCATAGGCTCTCTTTCAAACATGCTAAGTGTTGATATCAGAAATGTTCAGTTATCTGTGTTGCTTAAAAGTGTACTGTACTGCTCCCCTGCGCACCCTGAAAATCACCTGCTATAATCAAAATGCCGTCTCACACAAAGATCTCTGTGCTTTATGTCAGCTCTGGATAATATTTTAAGCATTTAAGTAATAGGAAAAATTGGTTTCGAAAAAAGATTGAGTAAAATCGTTATAAATTTTAAAATACTATTTTGAGAGATTCTGAGGATGAAAACTGTGCAGATTTTGACTGATCTGCATGTTCTTAAATTCAGAAATGATAAAAATTGAAGTAAAGGAATTTTTTTTACACAGGACATTTGAATTATGTCCTCAGGGGTTATTTCTCCTGCCTTATGATTAACTGTGGTGCTGGATGAAGCTTTTCTATACAGTATTCTTTTCTTTTTGTCTTGTCACTTTTAGTTCCAATATAATATTAAGAGATGGCTTTTAAATCATTAGACTTTCTACCTAATTGCAAAGCCATTACAGGCAAAATATGGCAAGAACTGAGCCTGTCAGTGCACCTATTTCTTTCAGTTTAATTGTAGTCCATCCAGCTTAGCTTCTTTCTGAGCTACTTTTAAACTTAGATAACATTCTTTATGATATTTCCCATAAACTAAAATGTCATTCTCGGAAACTGTGATACTTCCCAAATGCTGCAGAATTATGCACATTTTTCTAAGGTTATTCTGATGCCAAATGGGAAGCAAAATAGATGTCTTTTAAATAATATCAGAAAGTTTTCATTTTGTCTCTTTAAGGAAAATCCGGTGAAAATAATTTTGACAAAACATTTTGCATACGAAAATATTGTCTTGATGAAACCAAAGCTTTTCGCAGAATTCTGTATCTTTTTAATAAAAGTTTCATAATGAAGAACATTTTTTTCAGGTCCAGGGTAGAATTTCTAACTGAATTCTGACAAATTGAGATTCACTCTGTGGTCAGGGAATATTAGGAGATCTGGGCTTAAACTGTTTACTTTGAGCTGCAGAAGGTAACTGAGCCTGGGCCTAACACTCTAAAAGTGACTGCCCTCAGTGCTTGAATGCTGGTTTTTGAAGTAAATCTATCTCAGCCTCCCTTAAGATCTCTTCAGAGCTTTTTATATATCTTAGCTTTTCCCCTACATGGAGGTAAAACAGAAGAGAAAATGTCAACTATGACGAATAAAATAAAACTATTTTGTTCTCAGGTCAGGCTATTTGTCAGAATGCAAAAGAAAATGCTGTTTGGATGTATTTGGTTAGGAAGGCTCATATTTTGAGGTCCAAGGTATATTTTAAGTTCCAGTTAGAGTTTCAAGTCACAGCTCTGTGTTGAGTCATAAGACATAATTCTTCTTGATTTAACTGAAATTATCCCTATAGGTGCAGGTAGACAGCTTGAGAATTTCTGTTTATAAACTTTCACAAAGAAAAAACCCTGTAATTTTAATACTAAAAAAAAAATTGTATGTGTAATTTGAGTAAACAGTTTTATGCACTTTTTATATAGCAATAAAATTCTCTGCTTACAATATGCAAGTCTTTAGTGGAGTAGATTCTAGTTTCTAATATTCCATTTCACAATAATGTAAAAGAATTTAGATCAGTCAAGGAACAGTTGAGAATACAGGTTCTAAATAATCAAAAGAGTTAACATTGCTGATAGCCCCTGTTAGAACAGTCAGGACTAAGAATACAAGTTACATAATATAATATCTTCTGTATTAATCTGAAGGGCTCAAAACTGTGGGAGATGATTAGGACTGTCAAGTGGGCAAATGTACATACAAAAACATTAGAAGATACTTTTTGACTTCAACATAAGATTTGTGAAACACCTTGGCTATTGGGAATGAATTACTGAAATTTATCTATTTAAAATTAAAATAACTGTGTGAAAGACAAATTATGTATAGTTTTACAATGAAAAGAAGCTGTTATATGATAACAACAAATAGTGCTACTGAACAGACTTACATTGGCATATTTAAATAAAGGGAGTCTTTATTTATAAGATTTTAAAAAGTATAAGATGCCTTTGAAACTGGACAAGATATTATGTAAACCATGAGCAAAATGCTACTTTTCATGTACCAAAATAAGTAGAGCTTCCTGACCATCAGCTTTTTAATGCATTTTGATTGAGCAGGAATTGTCTAGCAGTAATGGAGTTTTGTACAT
This sequence comes from Falcunculus frontatus, assembly GCA_013398115.1. Taxonomy (NCBI): domain Eukaryota; kingdom Metazoa; phylum Chordata; class Aves; order Passeriformes; genus Falcunculus; species Falcunculus frontatus. Next base: position 2,123,916 of record VZRV01001881.1, on the reverse strand, counting down.
TCTGAAGTCTGGGTTACTGAAACAAGGAAAAAGGTGATTTACTGTAAAACTGCAGCCTTGTTAGTTACTGCTTAGAAGCCATCCATCCCAGTATCACTCAGTTACAGTAGGCAAATCCTTGTTTAGCCTACCTCCAATTTTCACTGAGGCTTTAGAGTTCTGCATCTGCACATGACCTGAATTGCCTTTGGTCAAGTACCTATCTTCTGCCTGTGCCCTGCTGAATCTGTGACACAGCCATGGCAGGGTTCAGATCTGCTAAGTACTCTCACAGAGTATCAAATGCACATTATCAAAAGGCTATGACAAAGTGTAATCATGTCATCATTCTTTCTAAAACCCTTTACCAAAATATAGAAGGGTAAGCTGTTAGCTCTCACCTTTGAATATTAAACAAAGAATTATGACCATACACTCATGAAACCCGAGATAACTTGTATTCTAAACCTTTCTCCAGAAGAGCATCTTCAAATTCACCTTCCTTGCTTCCACTGAGCATGAGCAAGTTTTACTGCACAGAAAACATTTTAAACTGAAGAGTAACTCTCTCCGTGACCAAATAGGGCATTTTTCTCTTCTTTTTTTCTTTCTTTCTTCCTTTCTTTCTTTCTCTTTCTTTCCTTCCTTCTTTCTTTTCTTTCTTTCCTTCTTTCTTTCTTTCTCTTTCTCTCTTTCTTTCTCTTTATTTCTTTCTTTCTCACTTTCTTTCTTTCTTTCTTTCTCACTTTCTTTCTAGAAAATTTATATGCAGCCCAAGATGCAAGCACTGCTTCATTTAATTCATTTAGTGACTCCATCTTTTAATTTCTCAATTATAAAATAGCTAAAATAATTACACTCCTACCCAAACATTTTGATTATTGTTGATGAAAGACACCATTTAAAAATGCATACATGAAAAGTGTCCAAGAATCATAGTATTTGATGGAATTTCTTTACAAAATTAATTGGTTATGATAATTTTTTGTAAGTGTTGACCATACTGCCATATAAAAGATTCATTTTTTCGCTTTTCTCCAATAGGCGGGCAAAAGGTGATACACTGCTTGATTCTTGCTGAATATACTGATTTTGGCTGGAATAGTTAAATTTTTTCGTACTAACTTGTGTGGGGCTATGTTTTGGATCAATCCTGAAAATCCAGTGATAGTGTTGATAACCCACTCCTGTTTTCATTTTTGCTGAGCAGTGCTCACACAGTGTCAGGGAATGTTCTGCTTCTCACTTGATCCCACCAGCAAGGAGGCTGGGGGTGCACAAGAGGTTGGGAGGGCACACAACAGGGACAGCAGACCCAAGTGGCCCAAGGGATATTCCATACCATATGACATTCTCCTCAGCAATAAACCTGGGATGGCTGGGTGTGAGCCAGGGCTGCTGTTTTCTGGGACTGACTGAGAATCAATCAGTTGGTGGGGAATAATTGTTTTCTTTTGCATCACTTGTTTTTCTAAATCTTTTTTTTCTTCCCTCTTTGTTGTGTTTTTTTCCTTACCTTTTTTTTTTTCCTCAATATTATTAAACTCTCTCTCAATCCATTAATTTTCTCACTTTACTCTTCCAATTCTTCTCCCTCCAAATGCAGGAGGGTGAATGAGTGGCTGTGTGGGGTTTAGTTATCAACTGGACTTAAATCATGACAGTGGGCTAGACACTGCATCTCAGTCTACTTACTTCATTCATGACTGCATGGGAAGGAAGGAGGCAAGAAGGAAGGAGAAAAAGCAGAAAAGAAGAGTGAACAAAATGGAAACATTTTATTCTAAGAGTTTGGCAGCAGCGTGTTAGATTCCGCTGAGACTAAGGTGAATTTATATGAAGTTATGAATTCAACTGTAGTTTTTTGAACCCTTAGTAGATCCAGGTACAGAGTAATAGGTGACAAGAAAGTTGAAAGAGGCATTTCCTTAAGGAAAGGAGAACATTATTCTAAAAACATGTCACTCAAACCAAATTCAAAGGGCTTGGCTGAGACCCTTTTCAAGACTCACAGGGTGAAGAGCAGAATAGCATTTCTGGTTTCAGGATCCCATTTATTTTGTAGCTTGTTTGCAACGAATAAGTGTAAAGCAGTCATTGATAAGAACTGTTGACAAACCTCACCAAAGAGCTAAAGCTTACTGTAGCCCAGTGTCTCATGGCAGACAGAAACTAGGAATATCTCTGAGGAACTGGGAAGAATTGGTATGAGTGAACAACTCATTAGGTCAGAAACAAGGTTCATGCACCTTCAGAGTTCAGAACTCAGAACACTGGGAAGTAAATTTTCAGATCAAGAGACATTAAAGCAGGTGGAAGTACATTGTTGGCTCTGGTCAAAACAGATGTACATTCAGTAAGTGAAACTGGAACACCTTCTGAAAGAAAGTGATGTTTGCTTTTAAAAAGGTTGCATTGATTTTCTGTGGAGCCACATAAATCCATCTCTGTAGGCATTTCACTTTTCAGTAGTTTTTGCTGTTCTAATATAATGCTCACTTCACTCTTCTGACTCAAAAGTTAGAAACTGAGTGTTTGACGTTGACTTTTTCTGTGATACCAAGAGTTGCAGAAATGGCCCGCTGTTGTTATACAATCAATTGAATGGGTAGCTGCAGGGTGTTGGCATACCACAGCTTGTGGCAATGCTGACAACGAAACAATACACACAGTGACTGCCTTAGAAAATGTACAAATGAGAAAGAAATGACCCAGAAGAGAATATAATATTTACTTTGTAATTAGGATCTTACAGTACAGGTTGTATTGTGTGACGCTTATTCCCTTGTGCAACATAATTTGAGACACCATGAAAACCTGCCCTGATATTCTTGTTCTGAGGTATTCCATTCTAGAGATCAACCTTTTTTCAGGCTGAAGGTCCAAAAAATTATGTTCTTCGTGTTGTTCACGTGTATATATACTTGTTAATGCACACAAAGATATAAAAACTGGCTGGCTTTCTGCCAGAGCCCAAGTGAAAGAATAGTTAGTGCACTAGCTGTCAAACAGCACACTTTAGGGATATACAAAGTGATTATTATATGCCATTGGCTTCTGGCTCCTCCTTTGTCATGCCAAACACCTTTAACTGATGTCCTGGCACTTCATTGCAGAAAGGGAGCCTGGACGAATACAATAATCTTTGGCATAGTTTTACATATAACTTTTTGATTATGTTTTGTTTGCTTAAACCCAGTACTGAAGTTGCTATGACAAGGCTCAAGAACCTTAATTTTCTGATAAATAATCAGATCACAAGGTAATAAGCAAGCAAGAAAGAAAATGGAAATAAAATTATCTCATAATTGGATTGACTTAGTATCATGGTTTAATCCCATCTGGCAGCTAAGCCACATGCAGCCACTCACTCACTTCCCCATAGTGGGATGGGGGAGAGAATTGGAAGAATAAAAGACAAAAAACCTTATCGGTTTAATAGAGAAGGCAAAATCTGTGCACAAGCAAAACAAGGAATTTATTCTCCTCTCCCCATGGGTAGGCAGATGTTCAGCCATCCCCAGGAAAGCAGAGCTTCATCACACCCGATGGTCACTGGAGAAGACAAACACCGTCACTCCAAACCAACCCCTCTTCTTTATTTTTCCCCCAGCTCTATAGGCTGAACATGATGCCATATGGTCTGGAATATCCCTTGGGTCAGCTGGAGTCAGATATACCACCTGTGTGTCCTCCCAACTCCTTGTGCAACCCCAGCCTCCTTGCTGGTGGAGTGGTGAGAGGAGCAGAGAAGGCCTTGGCTCTGTGTAAACCCTGCTCAACAATAATAAAAATATCCCTGTGTCATCAATACTGTTTTCAGGACAAACCCCAAGCCTAGCACCATGCTACCTAGTACAAGGAAAAGTTCATACGCAGCTATTCCAGCTCAATATCTATTCCGGCCCAAGCCAATAGACTGGGTTAACCTGGGAAGGTCAAATATGTGATAAAGAGAATGAAAGAAATGGAAAGCAGGGGCATAGCTCTTCACATAATGAATAAATTTGCTTAAACGCCATTAAGTTTTGTTTCCCTGAAAGGGAAACTATCCTGGGTAAAATGTTGCTTCCATCAACAGCAAGAGCTCTGAGAAAAAAAATCAGATTACAATTTAAAACCTATGGTATGATAGATACATAAATAAATAAATAAATAAATATTATCACTTACAATAGTTGAGTAGTTGTAGCTCCAGAGCAAAGAAAATCACCAGGGTGCATAAATATTCTCAGAGCATGTAGACTGAACAGTTCAGTGGAGGGCAGTATTTTTCTTTGTTTTTATTTACTTAATATTGGTTTATATTCTCAGACCTAAGTAAAAATAACTTCCTGAGAATGAAACTAGACAATGAAGGGAAATGACTGAGAGCATATTCATTTGCGTCCTTCTTTCAGATGTTCTTCAGAAGAACATGATGCCCTCTGTTGTTTCTTAAAGACCAGCAAAGTTAAAGTTAGTTTTGTAGGAGTCCCTCCAAGGCAATTTTCTTCCTTGGCACTCCACAGTCCATTATTCCATTGGGGTTTGTGCCCAAGAAACTTTCATTTTTTCACTTTTTTACTTGTTGCCATTTTCTGGTCACTGTGTGGATACTTCAGCTACTTTGACGCAAATCAGAGCAGCTACATTAGGAGCAGAAGTTTGTTACGTAGTCAGCAGAGAGAATTAGACACTGCTCGGGGCCAATTCACAATGCTTAAAATTAATTGAATTGGTATTCAACTAGTCACTATAATCAATGGAGATTAGCACACAGGTTTTATCATGCTTACAACAGTGGTGAGTTCAGCTGGGAACTAAATATTCTTTCTATTGATTGCAAAGCTAGCCAACCTGTGACTAGAGCAGACATTATAGACATTTAAACTTAGATGAGGTGGACTTCTAAGCCCATCTGTTTCCTCAGCACAGACAATTCATAGTCAATACATTAGCACTGGACTTTGCAGCCGGGGATTCCACATAAATATACCCAGGCCAGACTGCATGGATCAGAGGTGACAGCTTTGACCTATCTGCAGCTATTCCCCTCTGAGAAGTTTTAATTTCTCCTTTGCAAAGGCTTTGATTGCTGTCTGGTCCCACAACACACACCCATTCTGGTGTGGAAATCCAGGTCAAAGAAGAGCCAAAATAATAATTGCACCAGGGAAGTGGTATTTCTGAGGACATGATAACCATGTTCTGCAGATCTGTTTGAGAATTTCTGTGTGTCTCTTCTCTAAATTCACAGAGACTTTCTATTTTTCTGGTCTAGTTTGAAGAATGTAGGCTTGATCCATACCAGCAGTTAAACAATCACTTGAATTTTGTACGTAATTCAAGCATTTTAATTAATTTATATTTATTGGAAGTAAAAATAGAGTGATTATTCATGTATCAGCAGAATCTGTAAGAAATTATCGTCCTCGAAAACTTCGTTCATATCTTTTCACTTCTGGGGATCATCCAGAACCTATGAAGTCCCTGGTGAAGTACCAACATTAGTCTCGTTAGAAAATGACAAAGCTTCTACCATGTTGTACTGGTTTCCTGAATTGATTCAAAAATATTTCCATGAACATGTTCATCACATTTTTTTCACTGGAACACTGTCTCAGAATCTCATCTGAATTGAATTTGCAATCTCCATATATTAATAGCCAATATATATATAGGTATATGTAGGTCTATATACCTATATTAATCTGTTTATACCTCAGCAGTTTGAAGGAGAATCATTTTCCTCATTGTTTACCACCATATTTACAAAGGGTGGGATTATCTCATCTCAGCCTTAAATGAAACATGTTTATATATAATGCCATTTTGACTCTCTCCAGCTAGGATGTTGCACTCATTAAGATCAAAGTGGCTTGAAACATTTTAAAAGTTTTTGTTTCCTTTAATGCTGATTTATTTATAGGCTTATGATATGTTCAGAGCAAAATGATAGGGCAATGAATCATTTGCTACAGTGTCAACTGTAGCGTACGTTAAATCCTGAACTTTGTTATTAGCGGGAAGTGAAAATGTTGGAAGCAAAGTTCAGAACTGAGGTGCACAAGTTTGGAATATAAGAGAAATTATCTAATTGAGAAAGGCAAGCACGAACTAGAATAAATCTGGAATGGGAGCAAGTCTGATTTGCTGGAAGTCCAATAAAGTCATTACAGGCATCTTCCTGTTCCAGTGTGAGTTTTGCAGAGCTGTTATCCTGTTTCCATACAAAGCCAATGTTGATTGAAGTGCCACTTAAGAAGGTTTACCCTTTTACAAACACACTTACCATGCTTCTGCCTGCTCTGCTGATGTATGCAAGATTCTGAGTGGTTGTAACCTACAGGCCAACAGGACACGAGATTTGAGTTAAGTGCAGTGGAGCCTCAATAACACATCCATGTTCTAGTCTGTAAAAAATGGGATGTTGAACCTGACCTGTCTTGAAAAGCACTTTGAAGTGTACGTGATGTTAGCTCTTGTGTGGTACTCAGATCTCCTGAAGATTTAACAACATTGCTTTGTTGAGGTCTGTTCTGAGGTGACAAACCACTATCTGCAGTTCCTCCTCATATACTGATTTTGTTCTGTTATTCCATTAAATGAAGATAACTGGGGGTAAGCACACTGTTGTAGATGAATTGTTTGAAATCTTTGCTTTGAGAAATTTCCCCTGTGGAGAAAGGAGGAATACAAACCCTCCCAAGTTTAGTGATGACACACATGGATTGAGGGCACATGAAGGGATCCCTGTGAGCCTCACCAGCCAGGCCTCATTCCAGGGCCCTCGGACAGGGAGCAGGGCAGGCCGGGAAGGCAGCTGGGGAATGCAGGCAACCCTTTAGGAATGGTGATGACAGGCTGTGAGTTGGCCCTGCTGTGGTGGGGCTGGAGAGCCAGACCCCCACACCACCATGAGGACAGACTGACAGGTCTGGGCTGGGCTGAAACAGGGCCCTGGGCCATGGAACAGGGGTGTGGGAGCCCCAGGGAAGCTGGATAGGGCTGTTGAGGGCTGTTACTGCCCTCAGTGCCCTGACATTTAATGACCCGTATGTGAAACGTAAAAGGTCAGTTTGTCTTTGTCAGAAAGAATGGTTACATGCGTCTTGATCTTCTGGGCTGATGACCTTTCTGTTCACATTGTTTCCACAAAGACAAAAGAATCTGGCAAGGAAAAATAAAGAAACATTAATGTGAAGAGCCATTTTTTGACATTTCCTACCTACACTAGGGAGAAAAAAAAAGATGGCAAAATACTAATAATTTTTTAAAAATAAACAAGCTAATTTCAAATTAAAGCACTATGGGTTCTAGTAAATTTAAAAGCCAGAATATTGCATTTCTTATTTTTCTCTTGGTGTTCAGGAATACAATAACCCCTTGTTTTATTTAACATGGAGATCTGTTGCTCATGGACTGCAGTGCAGATGGCTTAAAGAAACAAATCATCATTATCTATTTCTTACCTTTTCTTTCAGAAGTTCTCTGCTATACAGAAACACCTTTTCCTTTTCAGCAATATAATATCAAAGTGTCAAAAGTGACCTATATATGCATGGCATGACTGCTATAAGAGCATGTCTTTAAAATCTCAGTAATGAAAACCTTATTACTTATTCATCGCATTAGTTGGTCACAAATATAATAAATCAGTATTTTTCGTTTACTGATCTACAAGGCTTTTTCATTTCTGATTTAATTTCACAGCTGCATAAACAACATCAAAAATCAACACACTTAAAGCAGTGAGGTAAAATAAGGGAAGACTTACTACCATGAAATGGCAAAGTGTATGAAAATAGATGAATTTGAATTGTGAATTGAACAGTAAAAAATCTTTCTTAACAAGGAATTACATATCTTTGGAGTTTAATTACAATAAGGACTGTCATTATAAGATTAATGATGAGCAGTTTTTCACTTCAAACAATTTCAATTGAGTTAACATAGCGTCATTATTCTTAGACTGATAAGATCAAGCAATTGAGACAAAAGTGGGCAAAAAATGGAAAATCAAACTCTACGGAGAGAACATTCTGTGCTATTCTGCGTTATTTAAAATATTTCAGCAAGATGATAAAATACTGAAAATTTTACATGTTTTTTTGTTAACCATGCAAAACCATAGGATCTAATACAATTTTCAGAACTGTGAATCGGAAATAAATTGTACATTAGCATCTCTCACTCTTTTCTGGAAATATGATAAACTTTTCTAGAACGTATATATTACTTTCTCAGTTAGTTATCTCATACCAGCACTCACGTGCAGGAAGTCCATCTGACTGTATGGTAGGGATAAACCCTGAATTGGTGATTGTGAGGTGATATATTAATGCACTGGGTAATGTGGCCTCAGGAATCACTGAAGTTTGTGCCCTTATACCTTGATATGCATAGGCTGCAGCCCTTTTCCTTAGGGAAGAGACATTTAAAGAAAGAAAGGGCTGTTGTTACTTCTTTTATGTCTGAATCTGAGAAGAGGAAGTAGGTCCATAATCTTCATTTTCAGCCTCTTTTCTGGAGACTTTGCCTTTGAGCACTGTTTGCCTTCTCAGAATTTTTCATAATGTTTATTTGAATCAGGAAAAACAATTTTCACAGGCTGCACCACAAACCCTGGTCCATGAAATTAGGCCATCTGAGGACACATATTGGGGAAGTGGAAATTATATGCTCAGTCCACTAACTCCACTAACAGAGAACATTCCATTAGGCACAGGCTGGTTTACTTAAGATCTGTGTCTTTATTAAGTGTTAAAGTACAATTTAACAAGGCCCTAGTAAAAGTGGTTAAAATACCCTGATCTATAATCACAAATTATATTTCAGTTTTCTGTGTTTGATATCATCAGATTTCATCCTGTTCTACTCTTCCTGCAAATCCCAGTATCCTGGTCAATCATTTTTAGTTATTATTACAATGTCTAAAGAAATGTGTATTTCTATTTGTTTTGTGTGCACTTTTTGTTAACTTTTGGCCATTATTGCGCTGACCTCTTTTGATACCTTTAAGGATCTCTGTTATATTTATTAATGTTCAAAACCTACTGAAATATGTGATGAAATAGAAATCACATCAAAGGTTTTTGAGAAGGAATGAAGTTCTCCAACTCATGAGGATAACTTGAAGAATAACAGTGATTGTGATAAAGAAATGTATTTCCTGTATTTATTTATCTGCCGTTCTAATGAAACCTCTGGGAGAGTGCAGAATCTGGCTTATACTTAGCTCTAGCTATATCAAGAAGCAGGCATAAGTAATGTATTAACAATTTACCTTGTTTACTCTCTTAATTCAGCACATAATCTCACACTGCTTTCAGCCTGTAAACTAAAGAAGCTACTTCCTGACTGATGACAGAATAAATTAATCAATAAACATGATTTTCTGTTTTAATTAAATTAATATAATTTGGTGTAATCTTCAAGAGGACAATAGTGCTAGTTTTTCAGCCCACTTCATTGATAAATTAGTTTGTCTGAGAGCTGGTGCTAATTCTAAGATCTTCTGAATGTGAAACACTTAAATAGAAATTAAAAACAGAATCATCTTTCAAATTCTCATTACTTGGGAACAGATGTTTCACACTCTTATTGAAAATAGTGCATACACCTTTTTACTTGCAAGTGTATGTTAGGAAAACACAAACAAATCCTTCTTGTTTGCTATGTAATCTCCATGAATAAACTGTATCTCTCATTAATCACTATGTAAAATACATTTCCTTTTAGGTAAGAAAAATAAAGAACAACTAATCCTTGAACTGATAAAAAGTCAAAAACTACATCTCAAAGGATGCTTAGATCTGAAGTTGTTATTGACTCAAGGACTAGTGTCAGGTTAGCACAGAGAACACATCTCAAAGATCCAGCTAATAGACTAATAATTATATAAAAAATCAATACTTATTTGTATATCATTAGCATTTCCTCCAGAATTCAGCAATGTAAGAATCCAGATGGGAATTTTGTAATATAACTTGGTGCAGAGTCAAACTTGAGTCTATTGCCTTTGAAATGGATCTGTAATGTGAGAATATGACTGCACTGTCTACATGCAACTGGTGTTCATCAGAGTAGCCCTGAAGCCTAAGAGAGGAATCAGCCAATTTATTCACTCAGACTTCAAAGTCTAGACAGGACCTAGACACTGCTACCGAGGACATCACAGTCATAACCTGCATGGTCACAGACCATCTGTGCCAAACACGTCATATTCCTGACCTCTTCAAAAACTCTGAACTGTGTTTATGCTTAGCTGATATTTGAACTAGATTTTTTTGTTCGTATTACTGCATATTTCTGTAAGTGCATACAATGCTACATATTTATGCACATAATGCTATATATTTATGCATATAATACTACATATTAAGTGGCCTTCCACACTCATTTCACTTGTATTATTTTGAAGGCAAAAAAAGATGACAAAATCCTGGTAACCTTATACAATTGACAACAGCAACTAATACCAATGCATGATGGATGACCCTTTACTGATACGAAAAGAGCGTTAATCACAGTGTCTTGAAAAGAAGGAAGAAAAAAAGAAAGTGCAACAGCATATTGTTTATAAGTCAGTAAACTTCATTTATTAATTTATACTGAAATATTTTTACTACATACATTGCATTGCTGATGCATAGAAACCATATATTTTCCCTGCTCAGGGTGGTGTAAGCTCTAAAGACAATAAATCTGGATACACAGTTAGTACTGCTCTCTCTTGCCCATAAATTTAGTAAAAAGCAGAGTTTCCAAAAATATATATTGCACATATAAAACTCCCTCTAGACAGAAAAGCAATATAGTAAAAATAAGTTCTCCTTTTTCACAGTCCTTTTATGAGAAGGTATATAGCTTCTCTCATTCAATATATTCAAAACTGAGTCTTTCACTCTAAATCATCTGATGTGGTATGATCAATATAAGTTATATTATTCTGAGATTATAATAAATGAAATGCAAACCATAAGATTATCATTATTTTAATATCACTTAGGTTTTGAGGGTCAAAATAAAATTAAGAAATTGAATCCCCAGCTTGACCATTTATAATATGTAAACTATAATTTGTAAGCTTATAAACAGTAAAGCAAAAAATGTGGATCTAAATGAAGTTGTTTTTAAATACCCTGAAAGAAGAATATAATACTTACATAGCAAATTTGCAAAATGTTTCTTTTGCCTTTCATGTGATATAATTGTTGCAAAATGTCCTCTGAATTCAAGCTGTCCAATTACCATTCTTTTCCCTGCCTTGCCCCAAGTCAAACCCATTAAAAAAATCCAAACACAAAAGATGGAGTACAATTTTGATGAATTATGCTTTTCTGCTCTGTAAGATAAGATCTGTGTTATATAGAATAACTTCTGCAATTTTTTTCTCCACTCAGGTCCTCCTTTTTTCCCTTTTCTTTTACAGAAATACACTGAGAAGTAGGTCAATAATATACCAAACAGTTTTTCACAGTTGTGTATATACAAGGGTTCGTTATAACTAATATTAGAGGTCAGCCTTTCACATCTGGCTGGCTTTCACATCTGCCATGCTTCTGTAACTCCAAGCAGTAGAACAGGTTGTCCAGTGAGATTGTGCCATCAGTCTCCATAGCTGGAGGCTTTCAAGACCTAACTGGATAAAGCCCAGAGCATCCTGGTCTGATCTTACAGCTGACCCTGCTTTGAGCAGAACATTGAACTAAAGACCTCCTAAGTCCCTTCTAGCCTTAATTATCCCATGATACTGTGATTTTGAATGATATTTAGAATTTCTGGGGTAAATTCACATGTACACATAGTGTACTGCAGTGTCATGCACAGAAACTGTAGAAAGGCATGTCTTCAGAGCACTGTATTGTGCCAAGTATGTGTGCCATAATGTGCCACTTTTGAGGATATTGCAATTGTTGTATTTTTAATCCAATGATAAATTATTTCATAATTTCTGAATGAAATTTATTATTTTAGTTGCCTTTCTCAAAGAGTCTTGGGACACTCAAAACGTCCCACTGCTCATGAATACCTGCTTTTCTTTCTTATGGAAGTAACACAGTAGCAGCAACTACTGCTGTGGTTGAAGGAGCTGCTCTAAACCCCTCAGGTGCAATTAGATTTTGTTTAAAGGTTCCAGTGTTTGATTTTTTGCTTACAGGTTTGGTTTAAATTACTTTAAGTTTTATTTTAGTTGCAATGCAAGTAATTTTGCATTTCACAGGAGTCTTCATTAAATAAATAAGCATTTGCGCTTACTCCTGCTTTGATATATATGGATTACAAGTTACTGTACCTGTTAATGACATTTGCCTATTCCACCATTTTTCAACTTCTTTTCTTCTTCCTTTCAAGTCCACTGAAGCAGTGCCTTTGCCCACAGTCCATCTCCATTCTTCATGCATAACTAAACAAGCTTTCTTTTTTTTTTTTTTTTCACTACTGCTATGGATCATTTCTTTTGTTCCATTGTTTTCATTTAGATTCTGACTGCATTCTTAAATGAATTAAAATTAATTACTCTGCTTTCTAATTCAAAATATAATTTGTATTTATTTTGGATTATAGATACAGTTCAACAGTAAGACCTGAAGTAAAAAAATTTGGTTGCCGTTACACTTGTTGACAAAATTACCTTCTGAACTACCGAACAGTATTCACAAAGGTTTCAGTGACTAAACCAAGTCAAGAAAAATCTGCTATCACATTATAAAGACAGAGAAACATCTCTTTTAAGGGTTTGACCTCTAAGTGCTGATTATAATTTTACTGAAAATCATGACAGTTTAGAGTACAGTGACAGTGATAGGATCTGTCATCACATGCTGTTTAGAGATTGCTTATGTTAAAACGAAAATCTCTTTCTGATAGCATTTTTTGTCTCATCTTGTGGGTTTGGGGGGTTTTTGTCAGAATTTGCAAGCAAAACAGGATTGAATATGGTAGACTTCCCATGAAATCCTGGGCTGTTGTACTTTGCAGTATGGGTCATAGAATCATAGAAAGACTTGGGTTTGAAGGGATCTTAAATGTCACGTACTTCTAACCCTGTTGCCATGTGCAGAAACATCCTCCACTAAGCCAGGTTGCTCAGGGCCCCACCCAGCCCGACCTTGAACACTTCCAGGGATGGGGCATTCACGACTTCACTGAGCAACCTGTTCCAGTGCCTCACAACTCTCACAGTCTTTTTCCTAATATCTAATCTAAATCTCTCCTCTTTTACTTTAAAACTGTTGTTGCTTGTCCTATCCCTATCTACCTGGGCAAAAATTCTCTATCCCTCTTTTTTATAAGCCATCTTTAAGTGCTGGAAGGCCACCATGAGATCTCCCTTGTGCCTTCTTTTCTCCAAGCTGGAAAACTCCAACTTTCTCGAGTTTGTCTTCATAGGAGAGTTGCTCCAATCCTCTGATCATCTTTGTGGCCTCCTCTGGACTCAATCAAACAGGTCCATGCCTTTCTTGTGCTAAGAACCCCAGATCCGGATGCAGCGGGTGGATGCAGATGTGGTCTCATGAGGGAAGAGTAGAGAGGGGAATGCCACTTGCAGCTTTAACTCATCACTGAAGCCGTGCAGTAATCTGGTGATAAACTGCTTTTCTTAGGGGAAAAAAATGCAAACCCAGGCTCCTGTTTATGCAAGAGCACTGAGAGATACTTCATAAAATACAGCTTCCATGAAACAGATATTTCATCTGAAAGGAATTTTTTTCAAATTTGTGTAAAAAATTTTATACAATGCTAAATTTATAGTGACAACATTAATTTTAATATGTAAATTTGGAGTTGATATAAGCTATATTTCAGATGTAGTATGTCAGGCAAACAATATTTTTATAGAAACCAGCTGTGGATACACAAAAACACCAAAGCTTTCAAAGAGTTGCATATTTCTAAAGCAGGCTTCTGAAGTCGGTGGAAATAGCTGCCACTGTGGAACTCTTGTTGACTTTATTGCTTATATGTCCCAGTAAAGAGCTGATTGCCTTAACATAATTCAAATTAGCTAAAGGCAGTGTGTAATCTATAAAAAAGACACCCTGCATTTAACCAACTGGCACTAGCCTAAATAAAATAAGTCTTAGCTTTCATTACATGACCCTATCCATTTTATTTCTAATCAAGTGTTTCCTTTCTTACTTTACTTTCCCCTATGGCATTGTGATTTCTAAATGGAAAATAACTATAGTATTTCAGGGCTGGGGTTTTTTTCCCCATCACTTTTCCTTTAAATGCATGTTATGGGTCCAATTTCAGCTGAGTATTTTCTTGCAAAAATGAGTTTACATGTGGCATTATCAACATGGGTGTCCTGCAATTGCATTTGTAAGTATACATTTTCTTTGTTATAGGTTTAACTGATCTTGATTGCATTGCTAATGCCATATTTCAAGGAAAACATTCCATGAAAACTGACACAAAAAGAAGGATGAAATGCAGGGGTTTTGTCCATCTCAGCGAGTACTATCATTTTTGTCCTAGCTGGACTAGGACAGAGCTCATTTTCTTCTTAATATCTGGTATAGTGCTATAGTTTGGGTTTGACATGAGAATAATGTTGATCATGCACCAATGTTTTGGTGTTTGCTAAGCAGTGCTGATCCTAAGTCAAGGACTCATGCAGTGATTCGTGCTCTGTCAGCAAGCAGGTGCACAAAAAACTGTGAGGGATATGGCCGGGAGAGCTGCCCCAAACTGAATAAAAGGATATTCCATATCACAAAATGCCATGTCCAGTATATAAACTGGGGAGCTGTACAGAAGGGACCAGTGGTATTCGAGGATAGGCTGGTTATCCGTCAGGAGGTGGTGAGCAACTTTTTTATGCATCATTTGTTTCTTTTGGGTTCTGTTACTATCTCTTTCTTCTTACTATTATTATTATTATTATTATTATTATTATTATTATTATTATTGTTGTTGTTGTTGTTGTTGTTGTTGTTGTTGTCAGCATCTTTTTTTTTTATTATTGGGGTTTTTATTATTGTTATAATATTTTATTTAGTTTATTAAATTGTTCTTATCTCCACCCGTGAGGTTTACCATTTCTTTCTGTTTCTCTCCCACACTTGGTAGGTTGGAGGAGTGAGTGATGAGCAGCTGCATGGTACACACTCGCTGGCTGGGGTTAAACCATGACAGTTCTCTCCTGACAATTCAATAATAATCCACTGTTCTCCTCGCAAGATTTGTCCAGTGCTAATTTATTACCATAAATTCTACTGTGATCATGTTTGAAGCATCAGACATCAAGCCCACTTTTGAATTTTTGCTAAATTCATTGATTGTATTTTTTTCCTTTTAGATTTTTAAAAAAATTCCTATTATTTACTTTTTATTACTGAGAATGATTATTCTTATAAAATTATGCCTGACAAACAATTTCTGACTCATAATTTTATGAAAGCCTAAAAAATATCTTGAAGTCTATGAACCTAATGAACAAGAAATATGTGCTACCTTCTTCAAGAAAAGCCTAAAGCTGACAGATGAATAGCCAAGTATTGCACCTGGCCCTATGAGCACAGAAATCCTTTTCTAATTTGCTATTTAGGTATTAACTAAGAAGTGTAAAAGTCACAGATGCTAAGGGCAGTTTCATATGTCATCAATTACCACTTTGAACCCAGACACATTTTCTAAATGATAAACACACAGACCATAAAGGATATTTCAATACTAGTCCTTAAGTAATCATGAACTTAAAACCTTGAGGGAGAGTCAGAGAGGTTCAGGAGTAGAGTAGGTTAAAATACCCTCTTCATTTAATTTCCTAACTGATCTTGGAAGAATAAACCGGAATGAGGTGAAAAAATCTTTTTCATCACTGATGGAGAATTTAGGTAATAGAGTTGCCTGTACATGGGTTTTAATTTACTTAATATCCTGAAAAGTAACTTAATAGATGAAGGACAGTAAAGGAAACAGATCTCTGAAACAGCCTGAAGCCCATTCTCACAGAATCTCAAGAGCTGGAGCCTACACTGTAATAATAGATGCTACATGAAGTCCTTGGGGATATTGGTAGAGGACAATTTGTCTTCTGGCTTCCAATTAATCCTAAACTCAAGCTCCACTATACTGTCAAGACATTGACAGTTATATTTTTATTGATTTTAGAGTGAATGGTTTTAAGGTTATTTTTCTAACAAGGTCTACCCCTCCCATCAATATAAATCCTCCATTTCAGCTACAACGTGATATTTTGCAAGAATTGTCACTCATTTTTCCTGACTTCAAACTGTATGGCAATTAGCAGAATGGAGTAGGATTTCATATTACCAGTCAAACTTCATCCAAGAGATGTAATAACTGTCCAGGTTCCAAAATCTGAATTTGACTAATTTCCTTCTTACATAATTACATTGTTACACATTGCTGAATTTGCTAATTGACTAAATAATTTGCCTGACATGCATATATATATTAACCAGTAGTCTTGCTGTGCTTTGGGCATACTTGCAATGTTTGGTAGCATCTTGACTTAAAAGGATATTTTGAACTGCAATTGTGTGTGCACATTTGTGTAAATATGTATGTACATATGGCTTTCATCAAGTACAGATAATTCCTTTGAAATTTTGTTTTCACTAATGTGAGAGTGCCAGCATAACATCACATTATTTAGCTCTCCTCAGTACAAGAAAAGTCCCAGGAACTTCCCTCCTTGTTGCCATTTAAAACTTTTATGACCACCTATAGCACAAGATATGTCCCAGAAAAACTGGAAAGTAAAATAATAAAGCCCCCTTGCATTTTAGCTTTCTCTAGGTTTTAGACTGAAGCTTTCAGAATTTGAGTCAGGCACTTAAATGCCCTGTAAATCCCGATTTTTGCACATCTGACTGGCTCAAGCCAAAATAAATTTGGTCTGAGTATTGGTCAGTAAATGAGAATACTAATAAAAATTCCTAGAAGTATTGTTGTGTACGAGACATGAAGCAGAGAAGGAAAACGCAGAAGACAGGAGATTTGGTTAAAAACAAAGAGTTTTGAGAGGCTGAGATCAAATAGTCCACAGGGAATGGATGAGCATGGAGACAAAGGGTGAAGGGGGGCAAGACCTGAAAGGAGTCGCACAATAGAGATTTGCAACGGGACAGGGGAGGCTGTTGCCTATACAGTGTCATGCTTTGTGTACTGCAAAAACTGAAGTACATGAACGTTGATGTTATATTTGCAGAAGCTGAACGTTTGTGTGGAAACTAGATTCTGTCTATGCCTCTGTTACTGATTTTCACTGTATTTGATAAACCACTTCTACAATATTTTCTAAAGGTGCGTGTTCATAACAGTCAGAACATATTGCACCTCAGTAAGAGCAAAATTGACTGTTCAGGGATGTAATTAAAGTTGATTTGCTATGCTGTGAATATATGAAGATCCATTAATGCAAATAATTTGAAAATAAGGTCATAGGTATTCAGACTGGAGATTTTTTAATCTTAGTCCTTTGGTGTTTCAGTTCTCTCTCTCTAAAATGGTGACAGTGCCTATACGTGAAGTTGAATTTATTAATGTTTATGAAACAGTAACACATTCTCTGATAATGTAGAATTATTTCTGGGGATATTAAGAATTCCTTCTCCAGACCAGGCTTTCTTTTTTATGGAGAAAATAAGGAAGAGGGCCAGTGGGAGGAGACCAGGCAGTGGACATTGAGGAGAATATGAATTACTGAACAGATCTGGGAAACGCACTGTGATATTATGGAGACAGGAGTCCTAAGGAGAACAGAGGTAATTAGATGATACATCACAAGACATACCTACAACAGCACTGCACTGATTTTACAGTGAGTACCTTTAATCTAGTCAAAATTTTTCCATGGCTTGATTTTTCAATTAAGAATGGAATTAAACGGAATGGTATGGAATAGAATAGAAGAGAATAGTTCCAGGTAGAAGGGATTACAGCAATCATCCGGTCCAACAGCCTGACCAAAATTGAAGTATATTATTAAGGGCATTGTCCAAATGACTCTTAAGCACTGACAAAAATGGGGTATTTACCATATTCTAGGAAGGCTGTTTGGCTGTCTGATCACTCTCTTGGCAAAGAAATACTTCCTGATGTCCAGCCTAAAATCCCCTGGTGCAGCTTTGAACTCTCCCCAAGCATCCTATCACTGGTTACCAGAGACAAGAAATCAGTACTTCTCTCTCTGCTTCCCTTTCTCCGGAAGCTATGGTGAGCAACAAGGTTACCCTTCAGATTCCGTTTCTCCAAACTAGCTTAATCCAGAATCCTCAGCTGCTCCTCACAGGACACACCTTCCATCCCTGTTACCAGCTTTGTTGCCCTCCTCTGGATATATTCAAGTACCTTCACATCCCTCTTAAATTGTGAGGCCCGGAACTGCGCACTGTGCTCGAGCTGATGCTGCACCAACACTGAGTACAGTGGGATAATCAACTCTTTTGACCAGCTGATGATGCTGTGTTTGATGCACTCCAGGATGAGATTTGCCTTCCTGGCTGCCAGGACACACTGCTGGGTCCTACTGAGCTGCTGCCAACCAGCACCCCCGGAACCCTTTCTGTGGCTGCTTTCTCCAGCCGCTCCTCTCCCAGTCTATCATTTTGACCATACTCCATCCCAGGTGCAGAATTTAGCATTTGTTCCTGTTAAATTTCAATTGACAATTGCTCAATGCTCCAATATATCTAGGCCCCTCTCCAAGGCATCTTGTCCCTCAAAAGAGTCAACAGCACCTCCCAGTTTAATATTGTCAACAAACTTGCTAGTGGTGCATTCACCTCCTTCATGCAAATCAACACAACCCTTTTGGCCCTGCCGTTCAGCCAGCTGTTCACCCAATGCACTGTGTACCCATCCATCTCACAGCTGGACACCTTGTCCAGAAGGATACTGCTAGGGTCAGTATCAAAAACATTAATAAATCCAGTAAGGCTATATCTGCTTTCTTCCCTTCATCACTAGGGAGGTGACCTTACATTGAAGGATATCTGATTAGTTAAACAGGATTTTCCCTTCGCAAACCCATGTTGACTACGCATTATTGAATTCTCATTTAGGCTTCTCTCAGTAGCACCCAGTATGATCTTCTCCATAATTTTTCCAGGTACTGAAGTTAAACAAATAGGTCTGTAGTTTCCTGGGTCTTCCTTTATGCCTTTCTTTTATATAGGAAGAATGTTGGCAAGCTTCCAGTCAGCAGGGACTTTCCTAGACCCCTAAGACTTTGAGAGATAAAGAGTGTTCCTGCTGTAACATTGGTAACTCTTCAAGTACTTTGGCATGAATTGCCATCAGGCCCTGTTGACTACTCTTCTTTTCTCACACAACGCTCGCCAGTTTCAACTGTACTTGAACTTTTTCAATATTATAAATTTGGCTTCAATTTCTCAGTTAAAAAAAAAAATCCTTATTCTTCTCCTTCCTATGTAGTCTATTTTCCAAGACCATATCAGATATGCAGGGAGTTGTGGACACATGGATTTTGATTATATTTACTAATACAATGATACCTGAAACCAGTGGTTACATTGATGAGCTGATAAGTGGTAACAAAATGGATTTATATTCTGTTACCAGCTGCTGGGTAACTGATATTTAGTAAATCATTGATCATCATTTAGTCTCAACTTTCCTTTCCAATAGTTGGATAAAATTATTACTTTTGTTGTAAAATACTATAAAGAAACCTATATGACTAAACTGTTAACCTATATCCTATTAAACAAATTTTGTTTCCTAAATTCATATTGATATTAAATGTTTATTCATTTATAGTTTTGTTTTTACTCTAATGCAAAAAAAGCATTAAGTTGCTAATTTCCTAAACTCAGCTTGCTTTTGCCACAGACTACATTCAATCCTACACAGTTCTTTTGGGGAGGTGATGTGTGACACTCTTAAATATGTTTGAGTACCAGTACTAGATTCTCCTTGAGCTGGCATTATATTTGGCAGATGATGGGTTGTTTAGGTCCATTTCAGAGCAGTTCCTGGTTCATTCCACATGGGTCACCCTCCAGGAACCACCACCAAGACCCTGACAGGTATGACCACAGGAAAGACACTGACATAAATGTGTTACTTTTTGAACAATGCACCTAGAGAACTTAGAACTAAAGGAAATTATGAGAATTGTTTTTCTCACCTCAGTGGCCTACTTTGTGATGTTTCTTCTGAGGAACTGCATTATTTCTATTCGACCACTGACTGACAGGTTGGACAGTTCGTCCACACCTTCATAAAATATGATAAGTAAATGTCTGAATGAATTGTCTCTTTTGCCAGGTTTCATTTCACTTCTTCCTAACATTGCTGTGGCATTTCTCATTTATGATTATTGGAAATTAAATTGAAAATATAAGGTTAAAAGGAGAAATAGTAAATTGCACATACAATAAACTTCAGGCAGTGGAGCAGAGGCAATAAATTAAATATAAACAGATGATACAAGTAATCTGATGGCTCAATATGTATGACAGTACTTCTCTAAATATGTCAAATACATTCTGGGATGGAAAATCAATCATCTACAAAAATAACACTGTACCAAATTTCTACAATTATGAGAAGGCTATTAGACCATTTTTTCAGGAAAATTGGTCCAGAATTTAGAAAATCTCCTCTGTACAAATTCAAGAAGGATATGTATTATTGGACAGGAAACAAAAAACAATAAATTAAGGTATAACATGGTGTATTCACAATGAAGAATCAATTCCTTGTTCCCACACAATATAGTATATATAATTATATATAATATATTCATGGGAGCGAAATAGAAGGTGGTTAGCCATGTTCTGCAGCTTCTCTCAGACTGAGCATTCAAAGAATGTCACAATCATTCTACTTGCAGTGTAAAAAATTAATTTTTTCAGAAATTTTTACTTGGTGATTAATCTTCATGTAACTAATAAACCTTGAATCATTCATAAATAATTAGTAAATTAGATCAAGCTCTCCCTCATACAGCTACTTATTTGCCTCTTTTTATTGGTGTTTTGATCTTATAAACAGTCATCTAGAGGAATTTCAAACTATGATTGTTTGTTTCCTCAAAGGCTAACAGTCACAGTCATGTCTATGCTACATGCCGTGACATCAGAAGGCACAAATTAAAGTACAATAAACTTAACCATCTTGATTTTCAGTTTGAATGTCTTAAGTCATCAAATTGACCGTCATGTTGAGATAAGACGAAAAACAGTTTTTCTGCCAAGACAGTTCGAGTAACAGCTGTGTCCAGATAAATTGACACTACATGAAGGAAAGAGAAATAACAAGGAAAAACTAAAAGCACATGTCACAACAGTACTTAAACATTATTGGATTTTACTTTTTTTAAGAACAACAAGGACTGGGAGCACAGATCACAGCCCATGATCTCTTTTTTCCACAGCAAGGGCTATAACTAGTGCACTATAGAGTAAAACTCACTTTTTCAAGTCCAATAAATCTTAAATTGTTTTCTGCAAAGAAACTGCCTTCAGCAGACTAACTTGGTAATGCCACAGTAACAGAGCAACTCAAGAGCACATTTTTAAGAGTTGGGAGATGTGAATGTTGATTCTTAAAAAGAAGAAAACAGTACTTTGGAATCTGTAGTACTAGACAGGTATGTTCAGGGAATGATTCTGCTTCTCCACTATGGTTTCTTGTTCTGTTTTGAATATTTATGCTTCTGTTACTACTCCTAAACATCAAAGTGGGTCTTTCATTGAAAACTAAAATTTCCTAGCAACATGGTATTCTGTCTTATAACTGCAGTCACAAGTGTGTCGTAAGTGCGCTGTTTCGTTTCTAGATTTTTTTTATTTTTATTTTTTTTAACATAGATTCAGTTCAGTTTCTGTGGAAGCATACAGTGGACTGGGCAAAGCATATTGTATTGTGAAATGCAAATTATAGAAGCCATAGATTTAATAATTGCTTGTGTGGTGTATTTGGGTAACTTCATATAAAGTAAAAACTAAAATATATTGTTTAAAATATTTACAAATTCATACAACATGAAGTTTTAAAAATAATTACTTGTCAATATCATGCTTTTCTAGACAGAACTCTAAGGTATTGGTTTGAACTGAGTACCTGTGATTTTTTCCACTGCAATCAGTAAAATGAAGACATGAATTCAACTGGGTAAGTACTGTGAAAGTGGCAAGCAATTAACAAATTGACAAATAAACAAATTGAGAAACAAAACCTGACAAATAAACCAATTGGCAAACTGGAAAACTGACAAATTGGCAAACAGCTTGGTAAGATGGAGACGTGCTTGAAGTTTATTAGAAAGGGCAGTTTAGGTAGTATAGATTGGGAAATTTGATTCAAGGCCCTTTCTGGCACTGGGTAGTAGTTTTTCACTGAGATATTATGAGTGAGAAATGGACTAAAATGTAAGTCTAGGAACATGGGCTCAGACATTGTATAATCAAATTATATGATAATTAAATATTATCTGAGAACTGGTAATCTTTGGACTACAAGCTAATTTATCTTTACTGCACATAGCATTTTGATGCGTAAGTGTCCCACACTTCAGAATGCAATATCTAAATGGTAAACTGGATATCATGAGTGGCTCCCATGTGAAGTCTGCAATGGCATTTAGTAAAAGTCTGCTTGATAAGAACAGCTGGTCCACTTCCAGACATCCTTGGGCACAATTCTTAACCCACATGGTAGAGTTTGGACACAATGTGATTCACATCACCTCTTATTTTAGCTTGCAAGTTTTAAGTTGTTTGATTATTTGCTCATGAGGTGGGTTGACCTTGGCTGATGACCAGACACCCTCCACCCACTCTCTCACTCCCCCTCCTCAACAGGGCAGAGAGAGAAAATGAGATGAACAACCTCATGGATTGAGATAAGGACAGGGAGATTGCTTACCAGTTACAGTCACTGGTAAAAAATTACTTGACTGGGAGAAAATTAATCTAATTTGTTAAAAAAAAAAGTAATGTAAGATGGTGACAAATAATGACAAAACTAAAATCACCTCACACAGACACACACTTTTCCCAGACTCAGTTTTACGCCTTGATTAATGGCTCCTCTACCCTCCTCCCTGTGCTCTAAGCAGTGCAAGGGGGATAGGGAATGGAGGTTACAATCAGGTGCTAGGAATTCCTCTCTGCTGCTCCTTTCTTCTTACACAACTTATTCCTGAAACACGGGTTCCTTCCCACAGGATACAGTCCTTCTTAAACTTCTCCAAAATGGGCCCTTCCCATGGGCTGAAGTTCTTAAAGAACTGCTCTAGCATGGGTCCTTTCTCTATGGTACTGTCCTTCAGGAACAGTCTGCTGTGGTATGAACCCCCTACAGGCCACAGTTCCTGCCGGAAAATCTCCTCCTGCATGGGCTCCTCTGAGAGGGCCACAGCTCTTGCTAAAATTCTGCTCCTCCATGGGCTCTCCATCAGCTGCAGCTTCTCTCAGGGCATCTCCACCTGCTGTGGCATGGGGTTCTCCCACAGACTGCAGAGTGAATTATTCTGCCCCAGCATAGGCCTCAATGGACATGGCCAACCTGTGTTGTCCTGGCTTTTTCCAAAGGCTGCAGAGGCAACTCTGCTCCAGTGCATGGAGCATTTTCTCCTCCTTCTTCACTGACCTTGGTGTCTGCAGGGTTGTTTCTCTCACGCTCTTCTCACTCTCTCCTCTCACAGCTGCTACACATTGTTTTTTACTCTTTCTCAAGTATGCTGTCACAGAGACACCACCAGCACCTGGCCCATGGCAGGTTCACTTTGCAGCTGGCTGGAACTGTCTGGCATGGGGGCAGCCACTGGCCTCTTCTCAGAACAACCCCTGCAGCTTCCCCACTACCAAAATCTTACCATGTAAATGCAATACAGTTGAAATTCACCCAGCAATCTTGCCATAGATGGGAATGTAGCACATGACTCCCAAGGCAAATGTTTGCTTGCTCCAGGTACTGTATCACACCATAGGCTATGGGGTTTAATGGCATTAATTATCCTGGCTCTACAGACTTCAGAAACTGTATATCCTGAAAAATTTGTCTTGAAAAAGATGTACTTTCTAAGGGAAAAATATAATCTGCAGTTAATACAGATGGCCAGGTTCAGTTTAACAAGAGACAGAGATTGTTAAAATCAAATATTGGCCAAAATTACCTACAACCACCACTTCATATATTACTTTTTCCTATTTAAAAAAATATAATTTCATTTATATAATTTCATTAATTTAATTTCATTTATGCATTTTCAGGAAAAAAAGTAATCATGAAGTTTTAACAAGAAAAGAGAATTAAAATATAAAATACGCTGAGAAATAAGTCACCACAAGCCATGTTATAAAAAAGGAATGGTAGATTTTCAGAGGAAGAAAGCACACCTAAAATTATCCTTTCTCTCCCACAACCTTCTTAGAACAGTAAACTAGAAAAAAAAGAAGCACATCAGAAGAATAAAGATCTTATTTATTTGGAAACAAAAAACCCCCTTTTTTTCTTGAAATAAGGGAAGAGACTCTTGTTATCACCTCCTGCTAGTGTCACAGTGGCACTAAAGGAAGCAAAAGGAAGAACTGTGTGACTCAGAATTTAAGATGACCTCCAGGGCACTTCTGGAAGATACAGCAGATCTGAACTCACACTTACTAATGTCTGATGTATGTTTGGGTGACTGTAGCAGTTTCTGTGTAGAACAAATTGAAAAATCATATAACAAAATTCAGGAATATTATGAAATAGAAAACACAAAAAGAAAAAAAAATACATTGATATTAAAAAAATTCTGAAAACACAACCCCCAAACATTACTTCCAGTTTCATGGTGTTTCATGTCTTGATAAAAATTCTCTAAACTAGATGAAAATGGGGATACCTACAGTCCTGCACAGTAACAAAATACTTTACTTTCAGAGGTCATTCTCCTGCTCTTAAGCCTTTTGTTGAAAGCATTAGGAGAAAAAGACTCTTCCAAAAGCAGAGGCAAAAGTGCTGAATGAGAAGATGTTTTAGCTCGCTGGTAAGAAAAGCTGAACATAATGGATAAATCCAGTTGACAGAGCAAGGCAGGCTCTGTGAATGGTTTTCCTTCGTTGCTTCTGCAAGGAAACTTATATTTAGGTCCCGAAGGCACTAGTGGGCTTTAACAGTACTGAGCAGCCTCTCCTGGGAACCCCACGCCTACAAGCCCAGGAGCCCCATTTCATCTAGGTCTGTGAGTGCACACAGGAGAGAGGCTATGGACTTACCAGCTTTCAGCTTCATCTGCATTGCAGCTGTGCCTGGGCCTGGACTTCTGCACTGCTGGTCCTGACCCTGTATCTGAGCCTGGCCATCCTGGTGCTACGTCTGACACTGGGTACCCTCTTTGGTACTGTCCCGACTCCCACCCAGGTGAGGAGGCTTCACCTCGAATCCTGTGTTCACTTTTGGGCTCTTCACTACAAGAAAGACATCGAGGTACTGGAGCATGTCCAGAGAAAACAACAAAGCTGGTGAAGGATCTGGAACATAAGACCTGTTGAGGAGCAGCTGAGGGAGCTGTTGGGCCACGCTGCCATAGTGACTATGTGCCTGAGGCTACTGTGCTGTGTCTAAACTAAAGAAACCTTAACTGCTTCTCTACTTCACAATAAGTATGTGTTGTATCATGACCTTTGCACACATCATCCTTCTTCCAGGATAGAAACGTGGGGAAAAGTGGAAGCAGAAGTCAAAAGGACATAAGACGAATTTCAACCATTTTCCATTTTGGTACCTGTCTTTCAATAAAAGCATAGTAAGTAACAAAGAGCAGATTTCTGGCTTATCTGGGTCAACAAAATTGTGTTAGATATTAAATGATCAGAAAGTTCTACACAATAAAAAGATAGGGACAGACTGTAATAGTATAGAGTTGCCTTCAACACTGTTTTAAAGGTATGGATATAACATATAAACCTGGTGAGAGCTAAAGAAGAATCTCGCCTCTAAAACAGTCTGGGAGAAGACCATTTCAGATTTGCTTTAATGACTTATGTCTGTATCAACTATGAACTCTGCCTTGGCATTGCTATCCAATCTCTCTCTTCAAAAGCACACATATTTGAAATAAATTTAGACTAGAATAAAATACACTGTCTTCCTGTCAAGCACTTTATCTCCCAATAAGAAAGTAACATAATTGTGAAGTATAAATGTTCCGATAGTTCAAAAAGTATGACAGCTGAGACAGGGAGGGAAAAAGTATAATTATTGTTTCATTATTGCACAAGAGTGCTGAAAACTGGGATTTAGCCTCTGTATAGGTGTCTCATTGTAATATTTGAGTATTTTAGAATCATTCTTGTTTACAACATATTATCCTAAACAAATGTTTGTCCTGAGAGCCAGAAACGTATCCAGCAGGTTTTCACATTAATTATTTTAATTATTTTAAAGTCAATGAAATAATTTTAGTTATTCCTTATCTAGTTGAAGTGTCATTCTTCCCTAAGAAACAAGGCATAGATAAAGAAAATTATTATATGAAAAAAGGGTATTTTATTCTTAAAGACATCTAGAGAATAAGCTTCTATAAATATTTACCATAGCATTGTCACAACACAAACCATAACCATATTGAAAAATTAACCACCAGCTTATACATTTATCGGAATAGAGATATCCCCTTTCCTGTTTTTTCAAAATCATTTCACCCAGCAGGGAGAAAACCATCAAATTTAGTGAGCTGACAACAGTGGAAACAAGAGTATGTTGACAGAATAATAACCTGCATTTTGTTTTGGTACAGAATTCTCATACTTTTTTCACTCCCCATCAACTTTATAAACATTTCTTCAAGAAGTGAAATCACTGGAATTTTTTGTTCACTTCAGTGGGAGATGGACGTTTTTGGTTACAGTCATATCAAGAATTAAGCAGAACACTTCACCTTTCTGTCAAATTGTTTCTCTGGGAGATGTCCTAATTAAGCAAATACTCCAATGAACTGGGGCATTTAAATGGAGATGGAAGGACTTCATCCTTCATATAGTATAAGAGTAACAGATGCAATACAGAAATAATGTCAAAGAAACGGTTTAGTTTTCTAGATTAATACAACAGCTTTATTATCTTATTCTGCGGTGAGTGGGAAGAATGCACGGCAATCAATGTGATTGATAACACAAACTTCGACTTTATTCCCGAATAGCGTATATTTATACCTTTTCAATCATATGATTTTTATTAACTCTCTCATTGGTTCTTAGCATCATACGTCAAAAAGATGATTGTCATCTTTTTCTCAGTTCCTTCTTTTCAGGGGTTCTTTGTCCTGCGTCCTTCTATAAAAGATACATCGTTCTTCCCTAAGACTCAGCTCTTTTCCTTCCTTGTCATCATGATTTTGCAAACTTGTCAGCACCGTCCTGCACGTATACAATACGGCGTGCGGCCTAGCACAAAGTTAGTCTATAAAGCTTTTCTGTATCTCTATATTTTAAGTTACCAGTTATACTTTAACATGTACCTTCTTATTCTTATTACACAAGTTACCTATACCTTATTATTGATCATATTTGTTAGTAATCATGTTTACTATTCTCTCTTAGCCACAGTTTCTGCAGCTGTCATCTTGCAGTTAGTTAGGCCATTTAATAAGATACATTGTATTGAGTTAGTATTTTCCCAAGGATATATGGTTCAAGAGACTACTGTTTTCTCAACGAATTATTGTTCCTCAAGAGCACTATTATTCTTTGTTAGTATGCTTTATATCTTTTAACTTTATTAATATTTGTATTTCTTCATCAGTTCTATAACTCAAAGGCTATTATTCTTTTTCTATAAAAGTACTGTTCTTTGTTAATTCTGAACAGTAGTATTGTTCTTTGTTAGTTTCTCAATACCAGTCTTGGTTGTGCAGACCCTTACAGGCCCTATAGCAGACTCTCTAGGGATGCAGACCCTCTAGGGATTCTGAGTGCCCTCGAGGGATTCTAAGTGCCCTCGAGAGACCAGCCATTCCTCTACATTATTCAATTATCTTTTAATAGTTAGCTGGTTCAGAACTGAGTATGCATTCCTGAGAGAAACTTGTGTATTTTTAATTATTTGCTTGACTGTAAAACCATGCTATTTGCCCTTTCTGCTAACTCTTTTGTGTTAACGGCTAAGCAGCTATTGATGACTTTTTGAAGTTGCCATTGCAAGAACTGTGATGAATTGCTCTTTTGCAAAGTTGTATATCAACTCAAAGATCTCCAGCTATAAAGAATGTTTAAATCTATCATTAACATCCTAGGTTGCCTAAGAATCATGCCCTCTGTGCATTTTTACCCTCTGTCCTTTAACTTATGGGCTTTCATTATTGTCAAGAACCATAGGAAAACACATTTTGAAAAATCAGCCTTGATAACTCCTGCTGATAAAAAAAGATGAACAGGTCACAGAAAAAAAGCATGTGGAAACCTCAATTTGCATTATCGACTGCCACTATCTCAGAAGATTCACTTCAAAGGGACCAAGAGCTTTTTTCCTAATAGTAGTATGTAAATGAGCAGAGTATTGAGGTTGTGCACTGGTTTCACACAGTCAGATGTCATTTTACTGGATCTCAGAAAGAGCAGACAGGTAAAAATTGTCCTTTTCATCTATACAGAGACCTTGAGGATTAATAATTAAAATGACTCTAGAGCTTGCCAATGGCTACTATAGCACCTACAAGGTTTTCCTTGTGATAGGCTTCATCAAGAGGAAGAGTGCTAGATTTGATTAGCACTTTCTTCTACAGCTTCTCTGATTTAAGAAATAAACAAAACCAAACAAGAAAGACCTTCAGAACTCTATCAGAAAAGGAACATGAAAGTACTTCGAGAAATTACTGATTTTGTTACTTCAGCGATGTCTCAAGGAAGAAACTCTAGAAAAATCATAGAATAAAGCCCTTCTATTTTCCCATATTACTGTTGACTACCCTGAAAGAAAAAAGGATGTCAAGATAAAAGAGGTTGTGGCAGGGAAGAAAACTGAACAAGGAGAATCATTTTAAGAATGAAGGGAAAGAAGTTTGGACTGTTAGATTTCTGGTGAGGATGAGTAGTAAACTGTCATTCATATTGGCAGAAGCTGATTATTATGATGCTGCTCCCATCCCTGGTGGCCTATGTACAAAAACCTCTCCTCTGTTAATGAAAAAAATTTCTCGCTTTTGTCTCTCTTAAAAGAATATGATTCACATGTTTTCTCATGGCTATGAATGGTGGATGAAAGAAGACAGAAAAGTGATGGGAATATAACAGAAGAAAAAGCATTTAGAACTGCTGCAGATTTCCTGGCTCTTGAAAAACTGTAGGACTAAATATTGTAACTGGACATAGTGTCTAATCATATGCCTGCTTTGCACAGGCATATGATTAGAAAATACTATTTCCATACATTAGGATTCAAAACCCTGTGTGTTTCTGGCTCTTGTACATCCTGTCCATTCACACCTGGCATACTTTAATCCTAA
Source organism: Falcunculus frontatus (assembly GCA_013398115.1). NCBI lineage: Eukaryota > Metazoa > Chordata > Aves > Passeriformes > Falcunculus > Falcunculus frontatus. The sequence continues at coordinate 2,094,515 of VZRV01001881.1, read as the reverse complement.
ACTGTCAGAACATAGTCTAGAAGTCAAGCTCTTCATGCCAGCATGATATGCCAGTCCACAGTAGCTGGTACACACTGGTTGTACTCCAGTAGCCCATCTTCTAATTCTATTTACTCTGAAAGGAATCCTACTTGTATCTTTTGAAGTTGTTTCTCGCTGTGAGCCTGGTAAGGGAGGTTGGAAAATTCGCTTCAAAAATGCGTCTATATCACTCAAACCTAACAAGTTAGAAACTAAAACAAGAGAATATAGTCAGTATTCTCAGTTACACTGCCTTAAAACAAGTACTTCTTAGATTGGAGAACTGAAAAACTGCAGAACTGTCTGCATCTCATCAAGTAGGTCTGCAATGAGTAGGGGTAGGATTTATTCTAGCAGAGCTTCTTATACCTATATATATATAAATACATTCTCTCTTTGGCCATTTGTATCCTGCTGGAGTTGTTTTTATTTGCCCCGCTGAATGACGTTTATTAGGAGAGCTGTGTATTTATGCCTAATAGTTGACACAGCTTGATCGCCAGTTGCAAAATGGTGTGAAATAAATACTGCTTCCTGAGACATCCAAATAAGAGCTTGATTGCAAACATCTCAGGTTAACCTGCAATAACATTTGCTTTCAATTCATGCTTTGTTCTGAACAGAGGCTGTGTTCTATTCTCCCCAAATTAACCTCTGTTATCACACATAGCACCAGCTAAATTTACAGAAGAAGTCTATTCCAAGTATATAATTAACTTTTTTCTACAAAATTAGAGTGACTCTTACCACAAGCAGTTGTAAAGACCTACAGTGTTTCTTTACTTGGTCCAGTGACTTAACTAGCTTTGAGGGGAATTGCGACTTGAGTCCCAGGGAGCTCAGATTTCCAAGGACAAATCATCCCTCCTTCTGTATTTTAGAAAACTTCTCTAACTTGTTTTTATTTTTAACCCAGTTGATTCAGTTAAATGTAGAAGATAGGGCATTTTGTCTCCCAGAAGGCTTTTTTGACACATGATCTTTTTATTTATGTATTTCATTTAGTACATTCTTCAGAGCCTAATTAGGCTTGCCATTCACCTTTTAAAGAGTGACACAGCATTTTATACATAATATAACATAGAGAAAGTATTTATTTTGCATATATATGATAAGGCTGTTGTGTAACATGACACTTTTGGCAGCAGGACCATCTTCCCATTTACCCATTCCCTCACTACCACCCTTTTCAGTTCATTACTTTTAATATTGTGTTTGCTTTAGGGTAGAAACCAAAACAGAACAAAACACAAACCATCCTGCCCCGTATCAAACTGTAACAAAATTATTTTTCTGCCTGTCTAAATTTTCCACAGACTTCTGTCTACCTTTTTCTGAACAACAATTTAAAGTTTTCTTGTGTATTTTTTTCTACCCCATTTCCAAATCAAGCAAGTTGGAATTTCTGCTGTGATTTGTGCATTGTGATTCAGTTCTGCAAAAACAAACCACTCTGTAGTAAAAACAAAATAAAAACCCATTATCAATACAAAGTATATTGAATAAAAATATGATTTTTTTAAAATTAGAAATGAAAAAGAAGATCAAGTTTATAGAAACTGGATGTGGAAGTAGAGGGGTCAAGTCCCATGTACATAGGGTTGAAAAAGTCTCATCAGTTTATAAATATGAATATATATAATAACAATGATAGAGTCTACAACTTCATTAAAATCTGGTGATGTACTTAAATGAAAACATCACCTATATTTGTGAATATATGAATAAATATAAACTTACTTTTCAAAAGACACTCCTATATCTATTAAGCAGACTAAAAATAATTGCTGAATGTGCTAGATGTCGTGAGCTCTCTAATTTTTAAGCTTTTAATGAAACTAAACCATGATCATTCCTTAAGATTTCCTGTAGTCACTTATCTTTTGAGTGAATAAAATGCTATTAATTGCATTTATATGCTTTAAATTAAGTACATCTGATACTTTTTACTGATGGATTGCCAGCCAATTTACATTATAATGAATAAAATCCCAAAGATATTACATCTAGTGGAGAATTAATGTGGTCAATATACAAATATATATATGGTCTGAAACATTACATAATTATGCTGTAAGACATGCACAGTGAATTAAAAAAATAAATAAAATTAAATAAATTAAAATTCTAGGAAATCCAATGTCATTAGGTGTATTCCACACCACAAAACATTTACTTTTATTTGGCTTTACTTGACCATTTAAATGGCAGGTCACTGCACGACAAAATAACAAGCACTTTGAAAAATTGGCACATATTTTCAGGCAGTTGCATTATGCCATAGCATAGCTTGTTCTTTGTTATACAATTTTGTGATGTAACTCGTAACACAAGTTTTGTGATAAACTTGACACCTAAATCAATGATTCAAAAGCATGGTTTTAGTATCCAAAATGGTGCAGCTTCAAGGCTGCTATACAAGCTGCTGCTACATTAAAAATGGATGGTATCATAAACTGTTGGATGTCTTAGATAATATTTGCTATGTAAAGGAAAACACTGTTTAAACACCAATTGCCTGTGAAGAAAAGCAATGCTGTGTTGCTAAATGTCTGAATCCCATATTTGCTATGAACAGATGTTAACAGGAACAGTCATTATATTAAGCTGCATTAATTAAATATTGACAGAACAACCTTAGTAGATGAATTTATTAAAACAGCGTGGGGGCTGATTAGCAATTAGTAGATTGGATGTATTCATGATTATTTGCATGTGACAGCAAACAATCAGACTGTAGAGAGAATATTTTCCATATTATAGTTCATGTTATCCTTTCCTACCATTTGAAGCAGGAAATTTCCCACTGGATTAACAAACAGATTTAATGACTCCCTTAAACTGTTCACAAGTTTGTATTTATTCTTATGACATTCTGTTACCACTGATTCTGTTAACAACCTTCCCAGCAAACAAAAAAACTCCCACTTGTAATGCAGTTACATGTAACAGTCCTCAATGATATGCTGGTAAGAAATGAAAACAATATTTTGAAGGGCTTTTTTCCATCTACAAAGCAGGTAGAAAACTTAGTCAACACGAACTAATTTTCCTTTATTACAGGAAAATATTGTTCCCTTAGTCTAAGAAAATTAACATAGTCTTGCAGTTCTTTTTCTTTTTAATAACTTTAACCTTTCACCATAAAGTTGAGAAGTTCCTGAATGGTGCTGACTGTGATTCTAATCAAAATAATTGAATATTAGATGTTTCATTGATTTAAAGGAGGTAGGTAGTCTTAGCTCATTATTTCTTTGAAATAAACTGTTTCTTTCATTTAGAATGTCTTTGGAAGGTGCAAAAACATCTACTGTTAGTTTAAATTTATCTTTATGACTTTCAAATGTAATAGATTGAATTATTACAATTAGGTCATAGAAACATGCAGTATAAGCCTGTGATTATATTTTTAAGCAAAACTTTTAAATACCCTTCTTTCTTGCTATATTCATACACATGCACAGTTAAGCTCAAATCTTCATTATCTTCCACAAGTTCCTGTTCAGGGGCAAGCAAAACAGTCAATGCCTACTGTCAATGTGCTCCTAAAAGTGCCAATCCACAGTCTAGTGCTGTCTACTACAGTCTTCCTATGGTGGCTGATAAAGTCAAAAGAAAGGTTGATTGGTGTCATGCCAACAAGCCCCCCACATCCACTCCCACTGCAATGGGGGAGCAAATTAGAAGGGTTATAGGGAAAAAACTTTTCTGTTGAGATAATAGCAGTTTAATAGGGAAAGCAGAAGCTTTGCACACAAGCAAAGCAAAACTAGGAATTAATTCATCATTTTCCAGGGGTGGAAAGGTGTTCAGCTGTCCTCAGGAAAGCAGGGCTCCATTATGTATCATGGTTACTTGGGAAGAGAAACATCTCCACTCCAAACACTGGCTCTTTCCTTCTTCTTCCCCCATCTTTATAAGCTGAGTGTGATGCCACATGCTCTGGAATATCCCTTGGGTCAGTAAGGGTCAGCTGTCCCAGCTGTGTCCCTTTCTAACTCCTTCTGCACCCCCAATCTCCTCACTGGTGGGGTGGGGTAAGAAACAGAAAAAGCCATGACTCTGTGTCAGCCCTGCTCAGCAGTAAAGAAAACATCTCTGTTACCAACACTTGCCAGAACAAATCCAAAACACAGCCCTATACCAGCTACCCCATACTATGCACAAAATTAACTCTACCGCAGTCAAAATTAGTAGAGTGCTAAAAAGCATTTGGTAGAGAGAAACTTCTAATTTAATTTCTTCTTGCAGAACTTTAGCTATAGCACACTATAACGTCTACTGAACTGAAATGCTGTGTTACAACTGGACACAGTTAAGGGGCTTGCTAAAATCTTGTGCTATTGCTACAAACTGAATTGTTAATGTAGTTGCAGTGTTTTTAGTACAAACAAGGCACTTCAGAGAAGCTCCTTTCCCATGTCCTATTAATCATTATTCAGCTGCTTCGGGAGGATATATGAGAGTCAGGAATAACCAAATGTTGTACCCTATGCAGTAGTGCAGTGTGATAACAGTGGAGCTGCGAGACCACCCTTCCATGTCAAGGCCCTGAACAAACCCTTCTTAATTTGAATAGATTTTCTGGGTTTTCTTTTAGTTTTCTGACTGGTTAAATGTCATGAGATGAATCGTCAGTTACTGACCTTGATTAATTTTTTTTTTGAGGTAGCTGTTCTATGAAAATGAACAAGTCAGAAGGTTAGCCATGAAAAGGTCTTTAAATATCATATTTAGTATGTCTATGTGTGTTCTTCTGGAAGTGATGATTTCATAAAGGTCAATAAAGTATTTAAGAGTTATACTAGATGATCCTAAGATTTAGACGATGACCACTGTTTGGAGTCAAAACATTATCATAAGTTACAAGGACTTCAGAGTCTCATTTGGGATACAGGAATTCTGAAGACTCAGTACCTAAAAACTGGCATACCAGATTTCACAAGAATGGAGTTAAAAGCAATTTCTAATATATTTCTGGATATCTACTTCAGACCACAGGGCATATCCATCTACTTGGGATCTGCAAACAAGGCAGGCTTTCAAGGAGAATGGAAGAATCCAGTGTTTTCTGATAAAATACTGTCAAAGGAGGAGATTTTCTGCTCGTATAATAACATTATTTTATACACACATTTAGACAGAAGCCACTTCACTGCAGGCTCTACCCTGCTAAAGTAAATGCAAATCTATTTCTCAAACCCCAACAGTACCCGCCTACCTGCGTTGGCAGTTCCCTTATTCATGCCCTGCCCAATTAGAAAAGAGTTCAAGACATACTGGTTTGGAGGGCAAGTTCCAGACTGAACCTGTGTCACCAGCAATGCCACTTGGTAACTTCGAGAAGACAGAGATTTGGCTTCTACGTTCCAATGTCTTAACATTAATTAACTGGGGGGGGACTTGATTAAATCTAAATTATGCTTGAATCGCAGAATAGATGCGCTATAATGAAGTGAATATTCGAGAGAAATTTTGCCTAGATCTTTGAATGGCAGAGCTATACAGAGATTTCTTTAAATTTCATGTGGCATATTTTTTCTGTAAGTCTTTAGGGCAGAGCTTTTGTTCTGCTACACCAGAGCCAAGCATTTCATTTCCATCTCTGTCTGAAATCATCTTCTGAAAGTATTTACTTAATCTCTGAGATTAGATTCATACCTTTAACTGGTTGCAGAGGAACTATGAAAACTGCAGGCATAATTAAAAAGTTAGCAAAATTTCCAGGGGTGGAGCTCTTGGTCTTCTACTTAAAGGCTTCCATGTGTTTATGTCTCTAGAAGTTTTGAATTCCATTAGACTAATGAGTACTACATCAAGAAAAAAACCCAACTTTCTTCAGTCTGGTTTTGCTTTTCAATAACTATGTGAAGGCTGGAATTCTTTGTGTTTCTGCGAAATTATCTGTCATAGTGAAAGAAATTAAAGTTAGATTGTAGCTCGGCACCAGTAAATACAGATGTAAAATCTGTATTTACTAATGTAAAATTAGTATTGCCAAGTAGCAGTGAAAATTTATTTAAATGTACACATTATTAAACACTATTCTCTAGAGGAAACATTGTTTCACAGGTGCATACCAAGAAAACAGATAAGAAGTGACATGATTTAATTTTAAATTATAATTTTAAAAAATCATTGGATACATAGGCTGGTCTGGTGAGTATTGATGTCATTCCCCCACCAGGAAAAAAGAATATAATTTGATTTAATAAGTTTTCAGTGATGATGATTTTAGGGTTCTTTAAATGAATAATTGTGCAGGTTTTTAGATAAACAACTGACTTTCAAAATTCTGATTTTAAATGGAACAGTAATATAGTTCCATTCTTACACAAAATTTAAAATTATAAATAGTGTAGAACAATATATGTAGCTCCTAACTATGAATATGATCCAACACTCAGTACAATAGAGTTTCACTTTTCCTTTTATTATCTACTTTTAAGGAGGTAATTTAAATGTCTTCTGCTTTGTACTGGTTCTACTTAAGCAAACCTCTGATTCATTCAAGTAAAATTTTTTCCGAAGAGGTCTTAAGTTTAGCAATTGGCAGAGAAATGTAAGCAAGGTTTGTAAATGTTGTGGTTTGGGACATTTTTTTGGGGTTTGCTTTGTGTTATTTTCAGGTTTTTTTTGTCTTATTGTGGTGTTTGTTTGGGTTTCTCTTAACTTATTAATATATTAATAGCATGTCTTTAAGTCATCTGTCAATCCAGAAAGTCAGTACATTAATTGCGCCGTGGGATACATGTTCAGAGAATTTCTTTTCATGTTATAGCTTCTCATCTTGAATTGACACTCCATAATACTCTTCACCATCAGTGCCAAAATCCATATCTGTAGAAACCATACCATCACGTTTTGGAAAGCACATAGTCCATTTTTACTCATAAGTTCAAGTGTGTAAACCCACTCATAGGGTGAAATGTAAAATTCTGCAGAAATTTTTTTTAAAATCTTGACTTAACTAAGGGGTTATTTCTAATACGTAATTGTGGAAAACATTGGAAGAAAATTTCTATAAACTTCAGCTACATTCTACAAGTGATTTTTGTAGGGTAAAAATATCACTCATCCCGTAAAGTCCATTTTCAGAAGCATGCACCAAACCCCAGCATGAACAAATCTGTTAAGTGGTACTTTGGTATTGTCAGGCATGCTTTCCTCCATTATACAAGTCTTTTTTCAGTACAAAACAGTCTAACTATGAGCAGCCTGAGATAAATGTTTGCTGCAGGTGCATAAGCCATCTGTGATGCACTCATCTCATTCAAGAACAATAGCTATTACCAAGTTCCACAGCCTGTGAAATATGTAATATAAAAGGGCCACTAATCCTGGGGAAGCTTCTAGGAATTTAGCAGCTGATATATTAAACATTCTGTTGGAATAAATTTCAAACCTGTTCAGGAAAACTGCAGAAGCAAAAGAAAGCCAAGATTTAAAACAGTAGAAAGCTGAAGTTGATACAGTAATGTCTAGCTAGAGGTGCTTTCAGCACGTTAAAACAGCTACTGGTACTTATCTGGGATATCACTACATTTTCACAGCTGCACATTGCAGTCTGGAATCTTATGACATCAAAATTCATTATGTGAAAGAAGATTTCTATTACTGTAATAATTAATTGCAGTGATATGCTAATTCCCATGTTGAAAACATCTTAGATATAATGAATACACAAAATAACAGTGTTTTTTATGGCTTCTGCCAGTAAGACAGTGGCCATCTGAAATTAGAGTTCAAATTAGAAGTAGGGCAGCTCAAATGTAAAAGCTGAACATCTATTTTTGTTAATGAAATGTAGCAGAGTTCTAAACATGGGAGGCAATGTGTCTAAATCTGAAAAGGTCAGATATTGAACAATGCAAAACCTGTATCTTCTAAAATTATAATGAATTCTGTCTATGCTGTCAAATGGAAACTGCAAGCTACTCTCAGAGTAAACTCACCAGAAGAATATAGGCAGATCAAGAAAGAGTCAAGCTGCCAAGAAAAACTTCCCTCCCTCCAGAACTAAATTCAAAAAGAAAATATAGCTGTTTATATTTTAATAACACTAGTATATATCTACTTATAATCTGAAGTTACTGATTGCCAGCATTAAATTTAATTTTTAATTGAAAGATTGCAAAATCTGTTTATGCATTCCTTCAAAAATGTTTTGAATAGTATCCTTTAAAAATGTAAAAGAATATCTACATTCCCGATCATTAACCAAACAATGATTTTGGTGGAAAATATTGTTTGTAAAAATCTTAGTGCTCTACCTTTTCTTTAAACCACTGCTCCCAGTGCAGCATTCACAACTTAGCTAATGGCTGATTTCAAGTGTATTAAACTATAAACTAAAGGGTTTAAGCAAAACCTGTGTACATTACAACTGGTAATTTTAATTATTTAGATTTTTGAAATACACACATTTTTCGCTTTATAAAGTGCAGAAAAATGAGGTGTTTAAACATCAGAGTTTCTTTCACTTATAACTGAAATCTATACATCATTGTCTGAAGATATTTGTTTGAAAAATTCACCATTAATTTTCCAGACATAAGGCAATTGTTTTAAAATTTTCAGCAAACATATTCATTTTTTGTTGATCACGAGATGTCCAGCTTCAATAGTTGCTGTTCAATATGTTCAATTACTACCACATTGAAATCTAATCCAAAGTCCTTATAACATATAAATACACATATATATGTATAACCTGTCTTTTCCTCAGCTACAGAAAAGAAATATTTATTGAATGATATTATTCTATTCTCTTGCCTATTTCTATGTGGTAATTAGCCATTGGCAATGATTTATTTAAAAGTCTAAGCATCCTCTCTTACTCTGCTGGCCATACAGTTGTCTACAATTTTTTCCTTATTAGCTTTCTGAATTTTTTATCTAATGATTTATACTCACTATTGCCAGCTTTCTCGTTATTGAAGTTTTTGGGTTTTTTCTTTCTTTGCTTTTAGAAAAAGCTGATTTATACCAGAAAAAAATATGAAGCTTTTGGGGTATCTAATAAAATCTTTGAAGCAGCTCCTAAATATTAAATGTATTGGTGGTTTTTATCCTCTTTCTCAGTTTGACTGGCTTATAATTTTTTTCCACTTTGTGAAACTGTCACAGTGTCCTAGAGTATAAAGGAAACAAACTGGCACACCTTCCCCAGAGTATAAAATGGATATATATTACTGCTTGGGACTTCAGGCTCTTTGCATAGGTAGACAAGTTACAGCCACTTGGAACTAATTAACAACTTACTTACAGTTCTGTGATCTGTGTCCCTATGTTCCTTGGAATTAAGTTAGTGGTAAAATTCAAGTCACAGAGCATGCAGGTTCTTGATTCTCCTTAGATGTAGCAATTGTTTGATGTAAGTATTTACAAATAGCAAAGAACAGCTTTGAACCAGTAACCCCAGGCTTTTACCACAGACTGAAGTTCCTTGTGGCTCTTTTACTGTACTTCATCAAGAGTATTTAATGAGCACATCTCTTTCCTAATGTGACGCTGTGATCTTTAGCACACACCTCCTTTAGTACAGCTTGAGTTTTATCCACTAGAGTACCAGTCTGTAAGTATCCAAGAATATGTGGAACTGAGTTTTCGTCAAGGTGAAGATATACTACACTAGACTAGTCTAGGTGAAGATATACTACACTAGACTAGAACAGAATCATTAAGGTTGGTGAAGACCTCTAAGATCATCAAGTCCGACTGTTAAGAAGTTAAAGCCTTCCATTTGATTAATTTCTCATTTTTTTGTTTAAAGCTTTCCTAAGCAATTTCTAATTTGTGATTTTGATATTCTAATCATATGATTCTATCCACAACTTTTCAGTAATATCAACACAATTGAATTTATGCTCATAAATGAGCAATTTATGAGCTCAAATTATCATTGTTTAGAAACCAGTCTTTTGGCATATATATAGGAGATGAACTACTATATTATTTTCATGTGTGATAGTGACATAGTGGATTTCTTGACATTTTGATCCAGTGCTAAATGAGTTGCTATTTTTTCTCTTTTATGTTTAGTTTAGTGCCATGTTGACTCAGTCAACTGGATGGTCATCTTGAAGGTTTTCCCCTTTTCACTCCAATAAAGCTTATTCAAACTGAGATGTCTCTCTCTTAAAATAAAATGTGGGTCATTTACCAAAGCTTTCTGTCCTATTCACTGATAAATGTTTGTTATCAGAATCTTCAGGGAAACCAGAAGATTTCAGGACACACTGCTTCCAAGTGAAGAGGAAAACTCATTTGTTAATTTCAATAAGTTTTGATTTCTTTTGATTATATCTGTAGAGAAGTCCTTACTGCACCATCACATGTTCCTTTACAGTACTACAAAGAGTTAAAGACAGGATGTAGCTTGTTTAACACAAAAGGAGATCATCTTTAGGGTTCCATGGTCAGCTCAAGATTTTAAACAACAGAAATGTAAGATGCATTTATCCTCTGTTCCCTTGATCAAAATTTCAATTTAGAGCAGTTTAGAGCAGAGTTGCCAGCAAAGATGGAGACATCTATTATCTGTTCGGGGATCATTTGTGTTTTACAGAAGCAATCTCAGTGATATTCATTACTTAGTCCGTAACTACCATCAACTTTATTGTTTATATGCATAGGTTGGATGTGAATCAATGCAATCAGCCTAGTTATTACTGAAATCCAGGGTACATTCTTCTCAAGACATTACTTATCACCTTTGGATCAATGTCGAGTTCTATAGGACTAAATCCCGGAAGCTGCATGACCTCCCATACTAATCTTTGGGATCATGACAGGGAATCTGACAAGACATACCTTTATAGACCTTTCTGAGTTAGAAACAGCTTTCAACAATTATGATGCTTCAGTGAAATTCTTCCATTTAAAACAGATCACTTGTCACTTCCTGTTCTATTTATGCTGCATTTATTTCTAATATCTCAAAAACGAGAAAAGCAGAGATTTGGTTTTATAGCTGTATGGGCTTTTTCTCACTTTTTCTTTCTGCTACATCCTCGAGTTTTACTTGCACACCTCCTGAGAAGTTAGGAAACTGAAATATTTGTTCAAGATCTCTCTGTAGGTAAAGCTCCCTTGTTAACTTTGATATAAAAAGATAAAAATCTTAGGTCTGACCTGTAAATGAACTCAGGCACCTTATTTCAAACTACGATCTGAAAACTCCGTTCCAGATTCTGAGGCTAAAATTTTGTAGGCATTGCTCATTTTTTACTACATTTCTGTAAGCATATAAAGTCACATATTTTTCACATCCACTACTAATGTAATCTTGAATATTCTGAGGAACCATACACTCAGTTCATGGCCAAGAAACATACAAAAATCTTCCTTAGTCGCAAAAGGCTTCTTACATGTAGAATACTGTGCAAACACCTACATCACCACTATCTTTGTAGTACACCACAAATGTTAATGGGATACCATTCTAATTTAACTTTCCATGCAAACTACAGGTAATCTAAGAAATAAAATAAGGTGTTTGGATCTCATTAAGATGTTACATTCCTTATATCTGCTATTAAATCTGACACTTAGAAGTCAGCAGTGCTATTAAATGTATTTTAAAAATCTCTCAGATTGTAAAAGTCTAAATATATGCTAAGTTGAAATAAGGGGAATTCAGTTTGAAGAAAACTCAAATGAAAATAGAATGATATTGTTCCAAAAGAGTTAGGTTTGAGTGCCATTATTTTCTCTACTTGATTTCTGTTGTACCATTTAAGCTGTTTAAGCAACACATTACTTTATTTACAATGCTTCACTACAATATTTATTGTTCTAATCAAATCAGCAGCTGGTTTTCTTAAATGGAGATTCAGTACTGGCTCCTTCATGAACAGCATTAAATCTCCTTAAATTTAAATATAGTTCTCAAGACAATATGTTCATCAGAAAAAAAAAAAGAACCAAAAAAACCCATTCTGTTCATTCTGTTTCCATTTTAAGAGATGTGTTTGATGCATGTTAATGTTGAGCTCTGTAATTTTTTCCCTTGAAATATTGTATAGACTGTATTTTGCTAGAATATATGTCATAATGTTTTCTGATATTTTCAGATGAGCTAAAGTGTGTATCTTTTCTTAATCTATTCCCTCTGCCAAGGCAATGTGCATCTTCAACAGCATATTTAACCAAATAGATTTTTTTCCTTAGCATATCAAACTGAGTTCTGCTGCAGGCAGAGAACTTCTTATTTAAATGACAAATGTCTCTGCTTGCAGATTTGAAAACTCACTTATTGACTCTTTCATCTTGTGTAAACAAATAATCAGCCCATCACCAGTATGGTGGGGAAAGTGAAAGAATTAAAGGGAAAAGAAATTTTTGGGACTACTGCCAAATGTTGCATTACTTGGAATAAAAAACTACTTTTTTGCTGTTAATGTTGCCATTATACATGAATAGTAGACAGCAATGCTGAAAAAGAACAAAGAAAAATCTACAAAGTTGTAATATCAAATACTTCTTCACACTTAGAAGGCAGTGAGGTTTTGTTTTTGTTTTTGTTTTTTTTTTTCTATAAGGTCAACAGAGAAGTCCTGATTTTTAACAAAATATTTCAAGCTTCTTTTGCAATTAAATTCTGAGAACGCTATTTATTTAAGAAACTTCAGTTTAATCTTCAAGTGTCCAAAGAGTTTAAATGTAACATCTAGTCATCCTTTGAAAAGTTTGAAGTTAACCTGTTTCTAAATATTGTTTCATTGTTTGGGGTTCTTTTTAGAAAAAACATATATATATGTATCTGATATACATATGCAAAGCTTATATGTGAGATATATATATATATATCTGAAGGTAATGGATGTAAGGCATCTCATATGCTTTGCTGCTCCTGTTATTTTCTTAGTAAACTGTTACGAGAAAAATTAGAAATCAATTGTTCCCAAAGAAAATTATATCTGGGTGGTCTTTTTTTTCACATAATGATGCTTTGAAATGTGTTATTGCTGAACAGATTCACCGGGTAAATAAAAGCAGTGGAGTTGCTCAAGAGATAAGGTGCTAGCCACTATGGGTAAGGCAGTCTTGGGGTGAGGTAAATCCATAAGGAAGAAAACATATACTGCAGGATTTAGATCTAGACTGCAGCTTCTATGCTTACAAAAAACACCTGCCTATGTTGAAGAAAATGCATTTCTATGTTAGACCTTGGAATTGCATTGGTAAATATTGATTTTAGATCTAGATAAGTAAGATACTCCTTTTCAAAGTAGGATTTGTTTTCTTACAAATGTTTCATGGCTCCTCTAAATTAAAACAGGACACTTCATGAAAGCAGATGGAAGTGACATGTTACACCAAAGCCTCTGAGAACTGCATTCAGTGAAATTGCTGTTCTGGATTCAGCTGTTCCAGCTGTAGAGTACAGTACAGATTTGCAGTTATAGATGATCTTTGGGCCTGTCTAATATTAAAATCTGCATTCTTCATATTTAAAGTTTACATATACAAACATAAAGTCTTAAAAATGTAAATCTTTCACAACTAGACTGTTTTGCAATGGAGACAGTAGGTTGATGGAATGGATGCTTGCCATTAATTAATGAAATTTTAATGAATAAAAATCAGTGATATGAAGTAGTTTATTTACAATGCACTGGAAAACAAACATAGCAGAAAGTAAATATTTTTGCTCTAAATCTTATAGTAAATAATTTTTCAAGGAGGCAGCAATTAGTTAATGATAGACACTATTGTTCCATCTGTATTGGTGATTTTTTCCCCTGTGTATGAATCACTTAGGGTAAGTCACCTGCATTTTTAAACACAGTAGAAAGCTGCAAATTCATACTACAGGTGATTGATATAATACTCAAGGTGCAAAAACTTCGCAGCAATGTAAGAAATTAACATTTTGAATTGATCTGGAGGATGAAAATATATGTACATAGAAGATCCTCAAGCATTTATCTAAAGAGCGCTTAAATGAATACTATCAGGATACACTGTGTTATCTCTCTTTTGATGTCTTCATTTAAAAGTAGATTTTTGAGCTTTATTTCATCACTAATATATATTAATCACAGTAAGTGTTGGAATAACCTCACACAGATATATGTAACAGGGATATTTTACTTCAAGTTGAAAAAAATCTTCCCACATTCTCCCCAATAACTTTTTCATTCACTAAAGAAACTTCTTAAATCCTCAATATTAATTATCTTTTACATTTTCTTTCTTAAGCCTAATAGTGATTTTGCTCAATATTTACAAATCAATTACTGCTCCTGCTGGACATTTGAAAGGAGTGATAGAGGGACTAAGATGAGAAGAAAAAAAAGAGAAAATTTATGTATTATTATTTATTGTAACTAAAAATAAATGTAGTGTCATAACAAGTGAAATTTACTGAATAAAATCATATTGTGTCTTTAAATGGTCTCAAATAATGTTGTACTTGCCTCTTCAGAATCAACAGGGATTTTTTCCCTCTTTCATTGAGAGAGAAATAAGTTAACACAAAGGAAAAGCAAATAAAATAAATTAATGATAAAATATAACCCATGGGGGAACTTTTTCTGTCAGATGAACTGATACAAAATCGTTATCTCATTAGCTTCTTTCTTTACACCATATTTATCTTGGGATAGTTAGAGTAATATTTAGCCCATAAGACCTGTTACAGCAATATAGCTCAATTGATTGAAATGAGGATGATCTATCATGCTAGCATAAATAAGATCTGGAATAGAGTCTCTGTTTTCAGCCTTCTCACAAGGCTGAAGATGCTAAAAAGAAAGTTATTTTGGTGTGTTTTGTAGTTTCTGCAAAAAACCACGGTTAAACCAACACAAAGAATTTTGCACACAGTCATCCACAACCATGACTACTATATCAGGGAGCCAAGACCTCGGTTTAAAATTCACTCATTATTTATAAAACTGTTAGCTTGCTTTCTTCTGTTCGTTGGATGAGGAAGCTAATCAAAATCTCACAGCTTTTGCCATCACTCAAGGACTCCTGGATAGAAAGTAATTTAAAGCTTTGGAATGCTAGAAGCCAAAAGTTGGACAGCACAAGTATCATTTCACAGACGATGGAACCTATCTCCCTCTGAATCACATGGGTTATTATATATATGACACATAAAGTCTTCCATTTATTCAGACAACCAGACCATTAATGTGGAAGTTCAAAAAAGTAAAAGCATCAGCTAACTTCAGCAAGCATTTTTCTTCAAGAGGGCCTTTCAACATGATATGCCTCTAATGGCTGTGAATACATTTTAATCAAGAAAGCTCTCCTTACAAATCTCAATTAGATGGCTTGTATGATTGAGGACAACTCATGCAAATATCTACCAGGCTGCAAAGAATGGGGTGGAATTTGAAGTGTAGAATAAATAAATGTATCTTCTCCACTAAGTGTTCAGTATGTGTAGTCTGTTTATTCTTGATCTTGCTTTGAAATATATAAAATTTAAACCTGGAGAAGGATTTTAAATTTTACATCCTGGCCTAGTCAGTCCATCAGTCACCAAGCACAATTTACATATTATATGCCCTCTTGAATAAGCTGTACATTAACCATGTTAATTTTTCATGGGCATTTTGGCCATAAGTAGGAATGACAAGCTGCAGTGAAAACAAAGAAAGAAATAGCTGAAAGTGAAAGGTTTTGTTTACCATTTCCCTCACTGCAGAACTGAAAGTATTCTGTGTGAATAAAAAGTACCCAATGCATTGAGACTCTGAAAAGTGCGGTGCTGTACAGTAATTCATAGAATATAATGGAATTTCTGTGTGAGATTTTAGAAACAGTTAAAAAGGACTGAAATTTAGGAAAAATTAGGTGCCTAACTTGCTCCTCTACACTTCTTTGCAAATAATTTGCCTTAAGGTAAACATCTAGCTTGAAATCATATTGAGGACTTAAGTTACAGTTTCCTCAGCAGGTATCTACAATGAAAAAGGTAGTTTAAGATGGCTGCAGAAGTTGGATGGATCAAAATATTTCTGGTATTATCACTACTATATAATTTTAACAAAAATTCAGAGAAATTATAGTGTACTGTTAAAAGTTCTTCACCATTGTTTATTATTCTAATATGCTGCCAGTAGTATTAACATTACTAGGATATTATTATAACCCCTTTCAGCATATCTTCTGTCATGATCAGCTTGATGCATATTTGATATGTATATAATCAAACTAAAATGTAGAAATTAAATAATTTTTACAGTTTGCAGAGCTCACAGAATATTACAGAGGTTTTTATTGCACTTTGTTAGTAGAAATGAAATAATTGAAAATCTCTGAATCCTAGGTCATAATATATAGCTGAATATTAAACTGAAATTGAAGCCAAAATATGGTGGTTTCCCTACAGTAATTACCTGGTCACAAAGAGAGAAGAACAACTAGTCCACCTTTCTGAAAAAACCACCAAGACAGAACTTTCAAGGAAGGTTGCCTTCCAAAAATGCCAAAGATCTGCAAGAGGAAGAATCATTCTTTTGTGTCTACTGATGAATACTGGAAATGTTAAATTCTCTGCTTCTAACAATTCCAAGGATTAGTTTATCTGTAACCAAAAGCCAGGTCACTGTTGTGTTTTGCCTTTTTAGATCTGTTCCAAATGAGTATCGAAGATTGCTTTAAAAATCAAGGGTATGAGCAAAAATCAGATTTGATGTTAAGTGACAGCACGACAAAACTCGTTGGCAAGATTCACTCTACTACTTGCAAGACAGTCAAGGCATGTCAAGGGAAAACAAGCAACGACACCAAACAAAACGCAGACAATCAAAACAGAAGGGAACCGAGAACTATTTAGGGGATGTATGTGAGTGTGTGTGCTTGTGTGTGTGTGTGTGTGTGTGTGTGTGTGTGTGTGTGTGTGTGTGTGTTTAGGTGTGTGAGACAAAAGGACAGTGAGGGCAAGGATAAAAAGGAATGTGGCCTTCAAGTTTAACAATGCTCAACGGTGTTTTAACTTAACTTGCACTTTAAACCTAATAATTTAACAAAGGAACAACACTTAATTTATACCTAACTTAACTTATACCTTAATTTATAACTTAACTGTAGCAATTTAACAGATGAATCACACTTAATAGCATTTGACTTATTTTATAACTTTGAAGTTATACTTAGCAACTTAGCGAAAGAGCAACACTTATCAGCATTTAAGTAAGGTTAAGTCATAAGTCACAAGCTTACTTACAGGCTAACTTACTTAGACATCTAAGGTACCTAAACATCTAAGAAAGCAGCATTTCCCCTGATTTGCTGTAGCATATGTGCGTGTGCATGTACAGAGACATAAAGAGTCAGTGTAAGAAAGGTACCTGTGAAAATTCCTCTGAGAGTCAGTGAAATACTTACTTTGGATGCCTTTGCATCTCCCAAAAAGTAAAGGGCTGGGCCTCGAGGAGTCAGGGTATCAGCCCAGGACTCGTTATCATTCGGCGATCCTCCAAGTATAGCAAACATGAGAGTTTGTTGACTCCAGGAAGTGTCCCTGGAGATTGCTGGTCGCAGGCCCGCTGCAGCCCATGAGAGCTCAAAGAGCCCCATTTTGGACTGCTGTTCATAGGGTCACAAGAGATGCTTTAGTCATGACATTGTATCTTCCTGGCGACAGGCTTCATTGTACTTTCTTTGAGAGTGTGAGAATAGGAATGTTATGCCATTTAGGCAAGGAAAATATTTTCCAAGGCTGTTTATAAGGAGAACAGGAGCCCCTGGGACAGCGGTTCTTGGGAGCAGACAGTGTTTCTGATAAGCTCAGGAAGATCTGAGCCCAGGTGCTCTTTGTCAAGNTGTTTATAAGGAGAACAGGAGCCCCTGGGACAGCGGTTCTTGGGAGCAGACAGTGTTTCTGATAAGCTCAGGAAGATCTGAGCCCAGGTGCTCTTTGTCAAGGCCAAGGCCTAACGAGCATCTCTCAGATGTGGCCTGGAAAGCGTGTGTATGGGGGAATGCACCACCACAGGATCTTTTAGTATTATTTATTACTGCAAGTTTTAACCAAAACATTTATTGTTCCCTTATTTGCTTGTGTGATTGTTTATTAGAATCCTTGAGTGTGGAAAAATATATTTAGTAGTATGACTTTTGAATGCAGAATTGCATATGACTTGAGCATATAATTATCTCCAATTGTTGTGAGCTTACCAGGTACAATTGTTTTTTTCCAAATACCTGGTGAGGCACTGACATGTTTTGTTAGCCAAGTATTTGTTTTTTGCTGCCAGTTCTATTAATGATCAGTCATCTCAGTATGACTGGCAGCACTGAAATTAGGGATCATTGTCTCTTGAGTGTTGATTTTGCGCTTCTTGGGTCTCAAAGTCTTCTACACAGAAATGTATTACTTATGATATCTGTTATCCCATTCCTTCCCTTTTCCTTTGTTTCCTTCCCTTTGACTGTCTTTCTTTACAGCTGTTTCCATAATGTGCATCACCATGATGTCCATGACCTTGACTTGACATAAATGCATTTTCATTTACTATAAGACTTTCCTGAGCGCAGTGAGTCATGTAGTCATACTAGTAGCCACATATGGGAGGGAGAGAGGTGGTAAAAGTCATTGTGTAAATCCTGAATTTGCCCCACTGAAGGAGGACAGATTGAAATTCCAGTGTGATGAATGTTCCTTATGTTTCCATGTAGTTGGAGTTCATGTCTATGTGCCAAATAGCGGAAGTATTAAAAAACCTCACTTTTTGGACAGATCTTGTTTTGGGCGGGTTTTTGGGGGTTTGTTTGCTTCTTTATTTCTTTGTTTGTTTGCTTTCCAGGACCTTATTGCCAATTCCCTCTTCCTTATTTTTAACCGGAAGTATCCGAACTAATAATTTCTCAACATAGAGAGTTTACTGTGTTAGATGACAGTTCTCACAGTTCTGCATAAGACTTGTGAGATTCAGAAAAGCTGTTTTCTTTGCATACCTTTCCTTTTATTTCAGATGATTTTTCCAACAAATATATGACTTGTTTCCAAAATAAGACTCTCGTATTTTATTTTCTGGCTGGAAAATAAAGCTTTAAAGACATACCCTGAAAGCAAACCCATAGAATTTTTTTAAAAGTCAGACTTATTGTTGGTGTGTCAGAAAATTAGTTTAGTTTTGTTTTTCTACGCTTTTAAGTCTCACATGGAAATAAAGTGACCCAAATCTTCTGGAGGGGTATTGAAGGCAACATACAGAGAAAAAATCCAGTTTATATTGCAGTTTAATTGTTTCCTATCCTTCTGTGATTGCTTTCAGGGAGTTAGAGGCTTGAATTTTAAAGTCTTAGGTAAATCTCATGTTACATTCTCAGCATAGTATTAGCTCTCCTGTCAGTCACTAACATTCACCCAGAATGTGTTACCAGTGCATAGAGGTTGTGAGAACAGGTTAGGAGTAATGAGACTTATCTCTATTTGCAAGCCAATGAAATATAATGGTTCCATAGACATTTTATGGGTTTTCTTTGCATTTAATTTTTCTAATACAGATATATTCTTAAATTTTAGGACATTGACACTTGTGGCAATAGACTTGACCAAAGAAACTTGCATGACAGAGAATGACAACCTTTAGGATACCTTGACATTTTGGAATAATGTTCCTGCTTGTAAAATTCTATGTTCTAATTTCCAGACACTGCTTTCTTCAGAGTATAACATTTTTTTGAATAAGTTAATTATTTCTGTTTGTTTGCAGACTGCTAAACTAATTTTAGGGAGAAAATGTTACATAACAGGAAATTAAAATAGGTCTTATTTTAAAATGCTAACATTTAATTGACTAGAAGTTTTGGATAATTTTGAGAAACAAACATCTACTCTGGCTTACCAAGGTTGGTTTTTTTAGAGAAATGGGAAATATGGTCAAGCTGCCAGTAGATTTCACAAGTTATGAGTAGAGAATCAGGTACTTCTTCTTTTTGTGTTTGTTTTGAAAATAAACATCCTCTTTGTGTCTTGCCAGATGCAGCTGGCCCTCACAATGGCTGATACTGCCCTCACACATACATGGAAATGAGATGTACATGAAAACATTGTGCAGAAATATCCACCATAAGACCAATAAAGAAATAGAGATTAATGGTAGAAAGTGCTTTTTTTTATCCTGTTCCCAGAATTCAGAATGTTCAAAATGACAAATATAAGTACAATCCTTGCCCACCCGAAATTTAATTGGATACAGGATTCAGAGGAAATTCAGGAGTGAGTAAAAGAGGCGCAATAAATAAGCCAAGCAAAATCCTCAATAAGGTATACTGTTTGGGAGAACTGCTATGTATTTTGTGTGTTGTGTTGTCCAGACTGACGCAAAATTTTTTGCGTGACCCTCCAGAAAAAAATTGCTATTCCAAGGCTTACACAAACAGGGAAACATAGGCCAGAAAGTTACAAAGTCCTTGACGAGGAATTGGTCATTTTGCTGTTTTTCAATGAGCAACAAATTTAGTCTTCTGCTGTTAGTGTTATATCAACAATAAATAATTCATGTTCTTATTTTATATAATATTTTTAGCTTAAACCTCCACTGCATTGTGCTGCCCCTTCATGTCATTATAAAATCAGGACAAAGATTTTAATGAGATTTTTATAGTTCAAGTGGGAGTGTACACCCGTTCTTCCCAGGGTAAGAACTTCTGGATTTGCCTTAAACATATATATCAAGATAGCTCTGTTCATTAAGGAAGCTCAGTGAAGAATACTCTTTTGGCTAAAAGTATTTGTATTGAACATAACAGAGGCAACCAGCTTTATTCAGGCTTAGGGACTTGCTCAGCTGGTAAAAGCAATGCAGTGGTTTGGCTTTGGCACAGGACTGATGTCAGAAGCTACTAAAGCAGCAGAGCATGTAGAACATTCAGAATTGATACCTTGAAGTCAAATTCATTATAAAATTACTAGATGTGTGTATCCTTGACTTTCTTTAGTATCCTGTTTCAATGATGATAGGTACATTTTTTGAAATTCATGAAATAGTCTTCTTTGTTATCTTTTATTCTTTGATTATCCTTTCATAATTATTGGCAGTGTTATAGGAAAAGTTCTTAAGTGGGTATGGCACTGTATTTATAAAAAAGATGCAAAGTCAGGAGTTTAGACATTCAAATATACATTTGAAAGTTTATTTCCTTCATACAACAATATCAACTTTGCTGCAATATTGATGTGCTTTTCATTTTATATGTTTTGATCTTAGTTTCAGAGGTATGCCACATATTTTAAAATTAAAAAAAGAATTCACAGATTCCTGAGATGCTTGTCAAAAATTGATTCAGTAACAGAAAAGAAGAAAATTTACCAACTGGATTGTGCAGCAATTCCTTTTGTCTTAGACTGATGAGTTTTCTGAAGGAAGAAAGAGATGAGAAAGAGCCACATGGGTCATTGGGATAACTTAGGATTGTTGTTTGAGAAATATCTTACACCCTGTTAGAATGTGATGATACAGGTAATGCTCTATATCTTACTTCCCAAAATGTGATTCTGGCATCAACAGCAAAGACTAAATTATTATTTGATGAAATGAGATTTTGCAGGATTTTTTTGTGAATAAATATCACACATTTTCTTTTTTAAGGACATATTTGAGTATGAAAATACCAGAATTTCCAAGGATACGAGTCTTTTTCTTCTATTCTCTAAAAAACCCAAATCTCATGGGTTTTTTGCAAGATGCAGTGTTTTAATTGTAACAGCTTATAGACCACTGAATAGAAATGTTACACTACACGAGTTTTTTTGAAAACTACAAGTACCTAGCTCTTTAGAACATGAAATTAAAACATGCTACTTCAAGATAGGCCTATTCTCAGTTTTTCCAATATATGCAAGGGTGAAAACTACTGAGGAATGAGCTCAAAGTTTTCTGTGATGAAAAGTATGTTTTTAAAGTCTCTTAGACAATTTGCTTCCCTCTTTCTTCCAGTCAGAAAAACAACCATATTTTATAATGCTAAGTAAATAATATAGCCATGGAACTCTTTAAAAAATATCTTTAAGGACAAGCTCTTGTATTATAACTGAGATGAAAAAAGAAATCCAACAGTCATGATGATAACTCTCAGCAGATCGCAAGCTATATTTTTAGAAATTATTATATGAAAAAGTGTAAACTACAGTTAATATTTCTGAAAATATGTTCTTGTGTTAGATCTGAAGATATTCAATAATTGTGCTACATCTTCCATCTATATTTTCCAACTAAAACAAAGTGTAGACTTGAACTGTGCAGTTGCATCTGAAAATGGAAGTGATTGGTTTTTATTATTATTTTGTGACCAGACTGTCTACTTTATAGTAATGAACACTGTGGTTTATAACTGCTTCTTAATCTCTCTCACTCCCGTATTGAAAGGTGGGAATAAAATTCTCCTTAAAATTCTTCTTTGTTTAAGTGAAACTTAAATATACAAATGTTAATATAAAACTTATATCTGAAGTCTGAGAAAGCTCAGAGGTGATATGAATAGATAGCTACACTACTTACATTTCTTTGGTATGCATAGATTTTTCTACCTCCTTTTTTCAAATAAAAAAAGAAACTATGGTATTGTTTCATACAGAAGAAATAAGTATTTTCAGCTCAAGATGACAGACATGCAGAACCTGCTAGTTTGTATTCACTGGTGCTTCACATGGCTTTTATTACTCTGACCTGCATGGACACTATTTGTAGGTCTTTCCTCACATTTCACTTTGTATTTAGGAGATAATCAAAGAAAATTACAGTGGAACCCATAGAGGTGGATCCTCCACCCTGATGCCTTGAATTTATTCAAGTGTAATTTTATAGACATTGTTATGGCAGGACAGGGAGTCAGGTTCATTGATTTTTATTTGGTTTCCATCAGAAAACATAAATCTTTCCCCAGTGCTAGAAAATAAGCCTAGGTATCTCCAAACTCAGTTCCAATCCACTATCACATTTGCAAGTCAGAAAAGCTGTCTGAAATGAATGAATTGTTTTCTGTCAATCATATGATAAGCTGGCTGTGAAACCCAATATATATGTATTTATATCTCAGCCCTACACAGCCAACTTCTATAAAATGTAGGAAAAATAAAGAACCCAAGGATTTTTGATAATCTATGGGACAACCAAAGGAGTGAAGTTATCATAAAACGTTTTTATTTAAAAACATTAATCTAGTTAAGAAGGTAACTACAGTCTTAGCTTCAATACTGAAAATGCCTTTTGCAATTGAGCCCCAGTGATTTCGCAGCAGAGTGGGGACAGAGCAAGGCTTCTCCATGTAACCTTCATTTCAGGAGTTCAGCTGTCTGTGCTCCCACCCTCTTTTTGTTAAAGCATGGTCGTATGTCCGTGGCTCAGTTTTATTGTGAAAATTGTTTACTGGAAAAGAAATGTAAGTGCACATAAGCTATACCATGCCGTATAAGAAAAGCAAAAACCACAGAAGTGCAATTGCTAAGTTGGGAATTGTTAGCAGATGGATTCACAAGGTAAATACTGGCATAAGAAGAAGTAAATTCCTAAGAAGAAAAACAGTGAATCAAAAAAGAGCAAGACAGCAACATGAAAGATCAATCCAGTACAAGGAAAATCAACTCTTCCTATCCTGACTGACAGCTGACAACCCTATCCCGCCTCATCACCTGTCTCATTGGGTAAGTGGACCTTATTAATGTCTTCCCTACTGGCATGCTGAAGTCTCAGCAAGCTACTATGTTTACCAAAAATACCTACTATGTTCTCTTGACTTATTTAGACCCTGCTTGTAGTGTCTCTTCGCTAATGTCAGAAGACCCATAACTAAAATGACCTGTCAGAGTGGACCAAAAAGGACTAAGAATTCCCCTCAATATGCGTTCTGTCAGGAAAGAGTGAGAGAGGGAGAAGGATGTGGGCAAATTATTATATGCCTGGAATATTTTTTTTTCCCATGGCCTGAGAAACTGGTATAAATAAAACTCTAGAAGTTGACTTTAAAATGTCCTGCTGCTGCATATTTTTGGTTTTCATGCAGCTTCCTCTTCTATATTGACTGGATGATAGGAAAAGAACTCACTGCTTTAAGTATATCTTGGTACCACATTGGTTCAATTTTGTATGTGAGTCTATTTGCTATCTTTTTTTCCAGGCCTTTTTCATTTTTGTTCTTTTGTATATAGCCTTTTACTCTCACTGACAAAAGTAAGTATTCTATGCTTTCCTCTCACTCCCCTCCCTTCTGTCAAGTAATCAAACATTCTTTGTGTAGCTTTGTTCATAGCAGGGTTTCACAAAATTATTCAAAATTGATGATAGTTTTAAGAAGGCTTGAATACACTCTGCATTTAGTTTCCTTTGTCTGTGTGAAGTCTTGCACAAGTACTATCACCTCCTTTTATCATTTCATCAGAAATACACTCAGTACAAGATAAAATTTTCTCCATTAGCAGTAATGCATGCTTTTTTTTCTCCTTTATTTCAATGTTGTAGGTTTGAGTTTGTATTCTTTTTGGTTGAACTTCTCAAGCATTCAATTTTTAGGGTTTTTTTTTTTAAACAAAAATATTAATTTTATTAGATTTCTTGGTTTACTCTACAGTTAAGACTAGCAGTACAATTATCTTTTCAAGTTCAGTAGTTTTCATTCTGTACTAATAAATAATCACAAAACCATGTGTTTTTAAAACGTCACATTTCATAAAAAAACCCAATAAGCATAGCCAGTGAACCAAATCCAGCAGTAATTTTTAATTTTGTTTTCCTAATCTTTGAACAAATGAATTTATAAGGTGCCACATGGAGATTTGGTTTTGTTCTTTCAGCAGAGGTTTGAAAACTGTTACATTATTATGTATCCCTGTCAAATCGCTATAATCTATTCCCTTGGATTTTATCACTTCAGATGTTTTATATGTGATTATTTTGCTCTTTCTATAAGACAGTTAGCATCTATAAACTTTGAGTCTTTTAAAAAATTTTGAATACAAAACTCCAATTACATCATTCAAATAACATAAGAAAATTTTATATGGAATAATAATAATGATTCTGCTGCATGCCAGTTGATATAATCCAGATTTCCCAAAGCAGTGTTTCAGTAAAAATGTGCTTTAATAGCAAAAATAAGGGCTAAGTTGTAAGTTCATACATTTCCTTTATGCCTTTTATGTGTCATGTGCCATTAACAGCATGCTCAGTCCAGATAACTCAGAAAAGCTTTTGTTTAGCAGTAGGGATTTTAAATTTTAATCGAAGAAAAACACCAAACAATAAACACAAACTCTACAATTTGCCTGCATGACAAATTTCTCATTTGTTTATAATCTTTCCAGGTGTAACTGTTAGAAAGAACCCAACATCTCATTCTCATTGTATGAGAAAGCATCTTTTTTAGGGGCTAATTCACAGACTAAAGCCGTTGGTGTTCCATTTTTCTAGCATGAATATGCTTGGACAGTTCCATGAGAAGGCATCACACTGGGGACCATAGCAAAGCTGAGGTGGAAGCCAAATCCCCTGTGGTCGGGAGGTTTCCTTTGCATTAGGGTATTTATGATGCAGCTTTAGAGATTAGAAGTGCTTCTTTTTTTTGGCATGTTCACTTTAACTTCTGCTTTAAAGCTATGACCTACCTTCCATTCAGTTCCTAAATACAAATGATACTATATTTTCTATAACTATGCTTCTTTAAGTAAATTTTATTTTCATGCTCATGCCAAGAGAGCCATTATTAGCTACAAATTTTAGTAGTCTGTTTTTTGTTCTTTTTCCGTCTCAAAATGCTTTAATAATTAGACTGTCAAATCACAAAAGAATGCTACTGAAGCTTCAAGTCTATCACTTGAAAATTTGGAATTTTCACATGTGGGTATTTTATAGAATTTTTTAATAGATTAAGTGTTGACAGAAGTGAAACACAGAGGAGGCCTAACCATGGATGACAGGAACTTCTTAAAAGTAAGCATAATTGTTAATTTCATTAGGCAATTATCTTAAAAGTTCACAAGAACAAAAAGAAAATTTACCTAAATTCGTATTTTAGATGAAGAGTAGCAAATGGAGAAATTCACAAGAAAACAGGACAGGAGAAAATATGACTCCAGACCCTTTTTTTCAGATGAGAAATAGCTTTACAAAGAATATATGCAAGACCACAACAAGTCAAATGCAAAAATTATGTTCTAGATTACCCACATGACAGATGGCTACACTGCTTTTCCATTTTGGAGCAAGATCTTACTTTCCACATCTGTGTCAATACTTAACTATCCACATTTTGTTTTTGCTTTGTTTTGTGGAACAAATCAAAGGGTGCAAACTTGGTTAGCTCTGAATAGAACTAACTGAAAGATATGCTCTGCTAGTGCACTATAAGGCAACTGGCCCAAATAGCTGCAAAAAACCCCAATTATCACTAATATATTTCAGGTCGCAATAGTAAAACGTGTGCTTACTTATCTCTTATCTTTCTCTTCTCCCAATCCCCCTGGTGGAAAGTACCTGCTGCAAGAGAAGTGGCAGGTGCCTTGGATGTCATCATTACCTCTCTGCCTTTCAGATACATTTGTTGAGACAAATATCATAGCCTTCCCAAAGATGTTTTTCAGCCACCTGGTAAAAGTATTTGTTTCTACTTTCCCTATAGCTGCCTATCAGTGTGTTTTGTTATCTTGACAAGGAAAGAAGTAAAACAGAACTTGATGATAGCTGGTTAATCCTCTTCTCTTCTCTTCTCTTCTCTTCTCTTCTCTTCTCTTCTCTTCTCTTCTCTTCTCTTCTCTTCTCTTCTCTTCTCTTCCCTTCCCTTGTGAGACAGAACAAATATTGTGAAGTTTAAAAATTTTACAACTATTTGAAGTAGCATCCTCTATTAAAAAAAAAAAATCCAAACCACAAACCAAATAGAAAAAGTGCTTTTGTTTTTACCAATCTTAACTTACAGTGTCAGTTTTTTCAATGCTTACAACTAATATGGCAAACTCTTCCTGTTGGATAATACTGAGTTAATGAATCATGCATTTCAGTAAGTGTTAACCTGCAAAGCAATTTGAACCCTGAAGAATGCGTAAATGCGGTAAATTATGACCTGTCAAGGTGCTCAGGAGCTGTCTTTACCCTTATCATATTCCTCCAGCCAGTCTGTTTCTGCGGTATGATTTAATTGATCTTGCCTACAATCTCTTTTACAGCCCTGGAAATGTATATATATATATATTAAATAGTAAGTAATTCACAGATAAGTCTAGGTAGAAACGTGTTGGATGCAAAAACGAAACAAAAATTGGTCGTTTTGTCTTATCTGGAAACTTAAGGGAAACTAGTGAGTTTATTGATTACAAGTAGTAAAACTTCATTTATCATTTAAGACAATAATACCCTCAAAAATCCAATAAGCAAATAGCATAAAAAATAAGTAAAAAAGAAACAAAACAAAACAAAAGGCTAATTAATCAAACTACCTTTTTTAGGAAATGATGGGGAAGTCATGAGGTATATGCTAGGCTGTAGTTACCAAGAGTATGTGTTTTTACTCAGGCAAACATTTTTTGACATTCCAAAGAGCATCATTTAAATCCTCCTCGATTAGCAAGTAGATGATTGACTCTTTTAATACGGAAGTGTTTCATATTTTATCAAGCAGAAACAAAAAAAAGACAGCATTACACAAACTTCTAAAAAGTTTGGCCATCTTTCTGATATTATACATTAATCTCAAAGCCAGCGCATCCACGTTAAAAAATAACATATTTCAAATTCATAGATTTTATTGGTGGGATGAGCAGTACAAATGTTAATAAAGTGTAAAAAAAAAGGAGGGAGGTCCTCTAGGTTTCTGTTGTTATTGGTAAAATCCAAATAAGGCAGGACAGAATATTTGCATCTACTGATATTGTCTGATGTCAGTGGGATAGTCAAGTAATTCATGGTCCCTTTTGTGATATATTTTGATTGCTAATTACCTGTTAAAACACCCACAAATGCAGCTGCATGCAGTATAGGAAAAAATATTTTCCTAGCCTTTGTGACTTTGCAATATTCTGAAGTTTTCTTATTACACAGATGAATAAAGCCAAAGATTCTCAAAGTATGGCAGGGTGTTGTTGGGTTTTTTGTTGGTGAGGGCTTTTTGTTTGTTTGCTTGGTGGGTTTTTTGGTTTTTTAATAATTCAATTTTCTAAAAGCACAAAAATACAAGGCAGAGAGTACACATCACAACTGCTAGCTGACAAACGACTCCTACTCAATTAAAATATTGCAGAGAAGTAGAAAATTAAGTATTGTGAATGTGTTAGTGCAAGCCTTGAATATCTGGAAAAATTGTGGAGAAACAAAAGAGGGGACAAAAAACCCTTTCTGAGTCTTCTTTGGTATTTTAATATTTTTTGTGTTTTTTTCAAAAACAATGACTGTTGACCTGATCAGTTATTTTCCTTCACTTCTTGTTGTGGAAATTACAATGACTTAGATTTATTATTATGGTTTGACTATAGTGTCTTTGCATAGAATTGAGTATCTATCATGACTCCAAGCAATTTGTAGCAATCTTGGACAAGTAGTTTTAGATCTCAATTTCAGTATTTACAGAGGATAACAAAAATTAGTTTCCCACCAAAAGGAAAAAAACCCTTATCTACAATCTCCAGAGTATTTGTTTGCTGTGGGCTGTTTTCTTATTGCAAAACTCATTTCCATAGTTTTTTTAGAGAACAAGATGAGATAAAAGAAAAAAAAAATTGAAAAGCATTGTGGAAGTTCTTATCTATAAAACACATCTGAAGAAGTTCCTAAAATCTGGGGGAGATTCAGCAAGAGAACACATATTGTTCTACTTTATTTATTTTCTATTTCTTTGAAAATGCATTTTGGGATGGATGGTCTTTTGTTTTCTTTACCTCAACTATTTTCGTAGTCTGCTATAAAGCAGAGTTTTCTCCTATTGCAGTTGAGTTACAATGACTCATTCCTCCTCTGTTTGGAATGAAGGATATGATATCAAACTGATATTTTTTGAAAACAATAACTTAGAAAATACAATTTTCAGCTAACTGAAATATCATGAAGTGCAACTTTCATGTCCTTTTGTGTTTTTATTTCATAGGCCTTTTTTTGGGGTGTTTCCCTTTCCCTTTCCTTTCCTTTTCTTTTTAATTTTTTTTTGGTTCGGGATGGGGAAAGGCCAAGAATAACCATAAACACAGTTCAGCAGCTGGTGGAAACAAGTTGATAGCAACACTGAGACTGTAGGTAGGTGGGTGTTGAGTCTGGTATTATTTGAGTGAAGTCAACCCATACGTTTCCATGAAGACCAACATTCTAACTCCAAGGGTGCTGAGAGAACTTAATGTCCTTGAAAAGGGAAAGAAGGTAAAGATGAAAAACCCTGTTGAAAGAAACCTCAATGTACATAGATGTAAAGGTAATTTTATTTTTTTTCCACTAAGCTTTTGTCCAGAAGCGTAGGGCAGATTCTGTATTGCAGGAGAAACCTTCAGACTGAATTTCAGAACTCCATTAAAGATGAAAGTGGTGTCAAAATATGGACAACTTTGAACAATCCTATTTGTTTCCACAAAAGACCAAAATGAAATGGATTTATTGTTGGTTGCTGTTATCTTTCTATTTATCTTAGGTACATCTACCACTAAAGGAAATTACAAAGATAGAGAAAGGCAGTACTGATCTCAGGAGAGAGACGCAGAGTGGGTGCAGTATAATACAACATGAAACTAATTAAGTACTCTGAGAAGCCTGAGAAACTGAGAACCCGAAGAAAACAGAACACTAGAACAGCTCCTCTCCCTTCGTTGCTGATGACTGCCACCCAAAGCTAGCTCAGGTACCTCTTTGCAGAGCAAACAGAGATACTCCATTGCACAACACTAGCCTTTCATTCCTGATTCATCTAGATAGCAAACATGAAAGCTTTCATGCATTCATACAGTAAATAAAAATAATTTAAATATTAATAACATAATATATAAAATAATTTTCAAACAATTTGTCTACATGTTGGCATTTTCATGTCTAATTCTCTGCAAAATCTGATTACTAATAACTAATTTATTGATTCCACCAGTGCACATTATGGGAAAATGGGAGTCTGTTATTGGTCAATGTGGCAATTATTTGAAAAACATTAAATGTGTTTCTCACTGAAGGAGGACAAACTTACTACCAACGGAGATCTTACAGGGGAACAGATAAAAAGCAAAAAGTGGATAGTCTTGTCAAAGAAATCTTAGCATATATTTTACAGCCTGAATGGAGACCATTTACTTCTTACAGAATCAAACCCCTTTCTTTGAAGAAATCGTGAAGCCATGGGAGTCTAAGTAGTTATAGCAGGAAAAAAGGGTCTTTAAGAAATGAAATTCAATTGAAACACAGAGAAACAATGTATAGTCAGTAAGCATTCCAAAATTAAACTGATAAATGCAATTTTTACTCAATATTATATTCTCTAGATTTAATTAAAAGTTAAATGTGAACTTTAGAGTCTGAGTGACTGAAAGAACCATGAAAATTGACTTTGAAAATATGATAAATGTGTGCTGTACAGCTACCTGTTAGTCCCGTAAATCTAATTATGGCAGAAAAGGAGATAGACTGAATTTTTTGAGAACACATCTTCCCTTGATAGAGTGGCACTCTTTCCCTCTCTCCTTTCTCCACTTGCTTCCTACTCTGTCACATAGTAGTGAAATAATTTTAAAACTGAAGAATTTATAACACAGAACAATATTCATAGAACAAAACAGTGCTGCATGAATGTGTGGTTAACCTTTGACACGTAGTCATAAAACAGAAAGCTGATATTATAGAGAATTAAGTGTGGGGCTGATTAAACTCAGTGGCAAACATTCTCTTGATCTTGAAGAATCGGGGTTTTGACTGTGAATTCTATTTTACATTTTAAGGCCATGATAGATATTTATAAAGTCAGAAATCTTGGCTCTCCCTTAGCATAAATTCAAAATATTGGGGGTGTAAGGTATAAATGAGACCATTTGAAAATCCTTTCATATAAAACCATTTCAGACTCAAAAGGTCATTGCAGCTTCCAAATGACAACACTGAACCATATACACCAAATGTCTCTTTTTCAGTTAAGAAATTCACTAAAGGTAAAATTGCAATCCATTCTGAATGTGGTGTGGCATATGTCAACAAGTAAAGGCGAGTTGTAAATTCTTGTCTCTGAAAAGCAAAGGTAAGATAAGATTTACTATAATAATCAGGCACTAGTGTGGCAGAAACACTGTTTATATTTTGAATCAACTTGGAACACCAGCGGATGTTTTGCAAAAATATTCCATAATTCCATTCCAGTCAGTGAAGCCACATATGTCCTTTTAGATCTTCAGTCATTCACCATTAACACCAGCACCATGTGTTGGCAGTAAATATGATATCTATTTGACACATCAGAGGAGGAAGACAAAAGAAGTTTGCTAATGCTAACCTTTTTCCCCCATCAACTGCTACACTTTTCTGGAAGGGACATAGCGGAACAACAACTTGCCTGATCTGTCACCTGTCTATCAGCTGACAGTCTTTTGATTTCAAACCTTCTCATTTGTTCGTAAGTCCTTGCAAAATCTTTAAAAAGTTGCATTTTTGGAATGCAGTTGGGAAAAAGAATAGAAGTTACAGTACATATACAGGGAAGAGATTGGGGATCAGCAATCTCAACCTTTTTGTTACACAAAATTGACTGATTGAGACCAGACATGACTGAAATAAAGGGCACTTTGCATATGAGTAATGTATTTTAATGTTGGTCTGTGGTTTTAATGCTGGTGCAGACAAAGAGAGGCCTAATTAAACATAACTTCCATCAGTTGGTAATGCCAAACAACCACCAAGAAAGGGAAGAGCTTAACATCAAAAATAAAAAGCTATTTATTAACAATTGCAGTGCAGGTGTTGACTTCTGATACCACAAATTCATCTGTGGAAAAGAAAAGCCTCAGTCTTATGCAAAAGAAAACTTCCATTTGTCCAAAAAGTAGGACTTGGTATTTTTTTGTTTTGTTGGTGGAAAATTAGACCAGATCTGATAGAGACAAGGCTGCCACAGCTCCTTGTACCCAGGTTCAAAAGGTACCAAGGCTGAGCACTTATTCCCAGGATACGCATGAAGAGGTTTGTGGAGCACAGGTATAAACCAGAGGTGTACAGGCCTGGCCACACATATCAACACTACAAACTGACAGAGCAGTCAGCTGAGTAAGATGACATGAATGGACTCATCCTGCTGCCCTCTCTGCTGAGCAGGATGGAGATCTGATACTGGGAGTATGTATATGTGCATATGCACAGAGTGGGTTGCCCACAGCTGGGCTTACACACCCAGTCTGCCCAGCAGCTGGCACCTGGATATACAATGCCAAGCTCAAGCTGCTGGCACAAATGTTCTCACACACAGAGGGAACTTGGGCTCTCCTGACCCCCATTAACCATGCCACATCCCATCCCTGTGGTCTCTCTCTTAGAGATCCACTCACTCCCAGGCTCCCAGACCACCACACTGACTTGGTGGCTCACCTGGTTTGACCTTTGCTGGCACTCACACACTCAATTTACACAGTTGCTCCAGTGGTTGGCACCATGGACATCTGTGTTCCTGCAACCCAAAGTCCCAGTCCTAAGTTTCTGGCATTTACATCCACCCTCCGGGGTCTTGGCAGCTGCTGCCACCACAAACACACAGGCCCTCCAGCCTGGGTCTGGCTGCAATCACATGCCCAGGAGAAACTCTCATCCAGCAAAAGAGTAAAAAGGAGCATTAAAGGAATAAAAGGAGTTTTCAAAGTAACACTTTTAAGTAAGCAGTTTTTCATGATTTCAAGCTTACCAACCACTACTCTCCAGTACTCAAGTTTCAAAATAAATACTCATATGCTCAAAATGAGCACTCAAAATATCAAAATGAACTGGGGAGAACTACAAGTCTAAGTTTCAATAGTATTCTACTTGGAATGTAGAAAATGTCAGCATTTAGGATCTAGTATTTTCCCTGAATGTTCAGAATTCTGAGGAAAAAAAATAATTCTGAGGAATTTAACTGCCATTTACAAAAGTTTAAGCAGAGTTTTGAAACAAATTTGCTCTCAGAAGTCTGTACTTGCTTTTCTCCTATCAGTCTTCTGTAGAAGAAAAGTCTTGTATGCTCACATTCTCAATTAGAATGTGTTAGTGAGTTTGAGAACCAAGTCTGATGAAACAAATTCTGTATTTAATAAATAAGGAAAAATTTAATTTTTAATTGAAAATTTAAAATATATATATAATTTATTGCATGAAAGATATGGAGATGTCAATTTCCTTCCGGACCAACAACAGAAAACCAAGCGAGATACTCCAGAACGTCTATATTTAGGATAGTGACCCAAACCTTTAGCTTATGCCTGGAAACCTTTAGACTGTGTGTGGAAGCCTTCAGCTTATGTGTGGTAACCTCATTTTAGGTGATTTCAACTTTCCTCTACAGAGATATTTTTGAAATCACTGGAGTTTTAGTGTATTCAGTATTAACCCAGCTTCTCAGGGGAGGTTTGAAACAGTGCTATATTGCCCCAGCTGCTCTGTGATTGGTACTAGAATTGTTTTGAAGCTGAGTACATCTCCACATAGACTTCTGGCAGGAAACTACTGTACTGTTGCCATATGCAAACCCAAGTGAAAAAAAATACAGCTATTTTGAAATCATCAGTTTGGAAGTAGAAAAGGTAGTAGGAGAGGAACTTTACTTTCTTCTTCTATATGTCAGTTGCAAGAAGGTAGGATTTGGGAGAGAAGATACTGAGTAGAGCAAATCCTTCTTTCAAACCCTGCCTCATCTGAAATTTCCATGCCCATTTTCTTGTGCCTGTTCTCTCCCTATACACCCTGTGATAATTCACCTCTTGTCCCCAAAATAAAAATGGTGTCTCCTGTCCTCATAATTTTGCTATGAGTTTAAAATCCATTAATGTTAAAGGGATAAAGGTGGTAGCGTTTACAAAGAGGAAAATGTCTCCTGATAAGTGCAGTTGAACAGTGTGATTTGTTTATGCCAATAAAATAAGAATGATTATTAATGTTGGCCATGACTAAAGCAAAATCTTTTAAAATTAGTTGATTATTCATGAAAATATTTTTATATTTTTATGCTCAGCTTTAATATTGAGAACCTCATTAAGACAAATATTTAAACTTGAAGGAAAATGCCAGAATGGTTGGATAAAATCCACTTTTGGTAAATCAGGATTTATTTTAATAGCTACAGCTAAATAGATTATTTCCTTAATGTACTCTTCTTACATTTTATCGAACCTAAAGTGTTTATAGGTATTTTCCCATGGTTTCTTTCCTACATTTTGTTCCTCTTTTGCAAATTGCGAATTGCAAAAGAAGAATTGCAAATACTAATTTTGCTTTTCTTCAACTGTTAAGCACGAAACCTGTTGGTAGGTTTAATACTAATCCATACTACTTATCTCTGTTTCATCTGTCAATTATTCAGTATCTCTGATAAAGATTACTCAATCTTCCTGACTCCAACAGTCATCTGAGTTTTACTTCACCTTAGCTATTGTAATTTGCATTTTTATCTAGTCATTCCCATTAGCCATCCTGCCTTTGCCACTGTGTTATAGAGTCCTCTTTATTGAAAACTGAGATGAATCATTCATTTAATTATTAAGCCAAATCCATATTATCTTTCGGGCAATACCCACTTCTAACAAACTGCTACTCCACTTTTCTCCCTATTTACTAGAAAACCTTTCTCACTTGTTATAATTGCCTTTGAAAGGTTTATTTCTGCCTGACTTTCAAAAATTCTGAATTTATAAATAAGAATTAAGTGAGGTCCACCCTTTCAGTCTTTTCCACCTACTGAGCCGTAGCCCTGCCATTTATTTTTCAACAGTGACTTTTGTGTTACAAATCTAGTTCACAAGGACTCTTTTTACTCAGTAACCTTGATTTTCCACTGCATCTTGTTTATTAACCTCTAAATACCACATACTCCCCATTATATCACAGACAGCAGAAATTTACAGATTAAATTTAACAGAGGCCAACTAGAAAAGAGCACAGGAGTCACACGCACCTGGCTGTTGTGAACTTCTCTGTAGAATCAGCATTATTTTCTACATGCACATGTTCTGCTGCAGCCTTTCTCCATTGTCTCATTTTGGCTACATCTTGGATGTGCCCATTCACTATTTAGTTTTGTTTTGTAGAATAAGATTTAACCAGAATCGTAGAATCATTAAGTTTGGAACAGACTTTAATATCATTGAGTCCAACTGTCAACCTAGTACCACTAAATCATGTCTTCAAGTGCTAATGCACATATTTTTAAACACTTCTGGAGACTGGGACTCTACCCCTGGGCAGTCTCTTC
The DNA here is from genome assembly GCA_013398115.1 of Falcunculus frontatus. Lineage (NCBI taxonomy): Eukaryota > Metazoa > Chordata > Aves > Passeriformes > Falcunculus > Falcunculus frontatus. The sequence goes on along the minus strand of VZRV01001881.1, from coordinate 2,059,160 downwards.
CAATGCTTTAAAATCCTTTCTATTAAGAAATTTTTCGTAATGTCTAATCTAAATCTCACCTGGAAAAACTTGGGGCCATTTCCTCTTGTCCTGACATACATACATAAAATATAAATATAAATGTATAAAATAGACTGCACCGTGCAGGAAACAATTCATGGAGAATTTCTGAAACTGATATGTCAAAGAAGAAGTTGCCAAGATATACCACTTGCTCCTAGATACCACTGGCTGCAGAAAAGAGTAGTCACTGGAGTTATACCTACCACAGATTTAGAAAAAGAAGGCAGGCCAAGAGGATTTTAATTCTCTGCAAAGCTTGGGCCTGAGAGTGATGGGGACAACCTAATGTGATGTGGTCTAAGTACTTTCATTCCCAGATCAGATTAAGAACAGTGCCCGGTGACCGAGGTCTAAAAGTATCTCATGTGCTGCTGTACAGCAAGAACAACTTCAATACTGTCAGATCAGGCAGAGAAGCACAAAGCTTTGCAAAGGCTCCTGGCTGGCTGAAATCAAGGGTGTAATAGTGAGGGGCAGACACATGGTGCAGCCTCCTTGGAGGGAAGCTCTGAGCTGAAAATGGGAGCATGAAACTGGGGCTCTCTGAAGTACAGTTCTTCCCTTAGACTGCTCTCTTCAGTATTATAAAACTCTACGGCAATACCCCGAGGCTGGGCATACTTGATACTTAAAAACTTCTCAGTCCTAGCCAATGGCTAGAACATACTCTCACAGAGAAACATGCTCTTATTTTCTTTACAAAAACTTAAATGCACTTCTCAATGCTGTTAATATTCTTTTATTCCATATAGATGGTAGGTACTTTATAATGAAGTTATCATAAGTAGATTATATATACTCTCTTTACTCATATCCTATACATTGAAGAAAAGGTATAAAGTCTTTGATGTTTTGCTGCTGAAAGGGACAAAAATGTCTTAATGTAATTGCCATTTTCGTAGTATGAATGTCAGACAAATCCCCCTCTGTTTCTTTCTCTCCTTCTTTTTCTAATAATGAACTGAGGAACTTTTTAAAAGAGTTGCATATTCATCATCAGAAATGAAACTTCACTTTTTTCTGTCTGTGGAGGCAGTAATTATAGGTTTGCACTTCTAATTGAAGCATTGATGAAGATGCCTCACACTGCAGCAAATATAAAATAATTGTTAGGCAGGCTATATGGTTTTCTGGGGGAAAAAACCATAAAAAAATTGAAAGCATCAGCATGAATCCTGATAATGACTCCCCAATAGCTTATTTCCCAGTATCACTTACTGTCAGGAGAAATTAAAGTAGTGGCAGTAAGATATTTTTTTTAGAAAGTGGCAGACTTCTGATTCTTCCTCAAATAACAATCACCTGATGTCCCGAGGTCAGATCAACTACCCTATTAACAGGGCAGTGTGGCCACTCCTCAAAGCAAATCAAAGGGGGCAGACGCAAATGTTTTCCTCTCTGGACAAAGGATCCTCGAAGAACCAACCAACCAAAAACAAGTTAAAAAACAAGAAAGCCATATAGAGCAGATTAATAACTTCCTACATCTGTTAGAAGGACAAATCCAAGTCTGTCACTTAAGGCACAGAATGGAAAAAAATACTTTGATTCATGCTTGGTTGCTCCTTATCTCCTCTTCTTTTTCATTAATATATAACTTTGTACTTGTGCCTCAGTCTGAGGCACTTGTTAACAGCAAACTCGAAGGTGACAACAACAGAGAGATGGCAAAACAAACCAACTCCCCCTGTAGTTCTCTTGTAAGTGGCACTAGATGCACATTCAACCAAATGACTGCTTTGCACAGCTTGAACAGGGGCAGTAGAGTCTATTGGTCTCTGAATTTACTAATATTGGGGGTCTGTTTACCTGTACAAATTAATGAGATCATTCATAGCTGATGCAAATGATGCCAGTTTACGTCACTGGAAATAAGACCTCTAGATTTGAATTTTGTTTAATATAAAGATAAAGCTAGAAAATTAGGAGCAGTGTTTAGCTTGTTAGGCTTTTGTTTGCATTTCATCCAAGTAGTTTGGATCGTGGATTTCCATCTGTGTTGTCGCAATGACATTTCAACCACTTAAAAATTGATCTAATTCAGGTCAGGAGTAAAAAAATCTTCATTGTTCTGACTGTTGCTCAGTTTCAAACTTTGCTGAAAAAAAATGTAGAACCAAAAGTGTAACAGCCGGACGGAGTTCTGCTGTAAGATAATATGAGTTAGATCAGAGAAAGTTCCTACTCCAGATATTCAGCTTATGATTATTGGTAGGGAAAACCAAAAAAGGTTAAAGATAATTATAGAGAAAAAAAACCCAAACCACAACAAACTTTTTATGGTAAGACAAATTGAAAGTGTTTGGAATTATGAGGGGGAAAGGTAGGTACTCTCTTCTTAATTTCTCCTTTGTACAAAAACAGAATCTTATTTTTAAATATTCCACATATAAAATTAAAAAAAAAAAAAAAAAGAGAAGAAGCATGGTTGTCACAGATTGTGAATTTGAGAGCCAATTCAGTGAAAAACAAACCAACCAGCCAACACAAAAAGCATGGGGCAGGAAATTCCTCTCTTGATGAAGATATGGGACTGAGAGACCTAACGTTAAGCTTGTTTTAGAGTGTTCCTATTAAAGGCTCCTGTCTTACTGAAGGAAAAACATTATAAAACTCCAGGTAGCACTTTAAACCACTTAGACTGAACCTCCTGTGCTCAGCTGCTTGGCATTTCAGAACTAGCAAATTAATGCCAATATTTAGCACAGGAACAGGTGGGAAAACTAATGAGTAATTTCTTCTCTCTTCCAACTCAACTACCACCACTGTCTTTTAAAAATACAATTCTTATCACTGCCTGCTGTTTCCATTTCTTGTCAACCTCGTTGCTCTGACATGGGGCTGCAATAAACAAACAGCTGGATGCATCATTCCACTCAAGTGGAACAGCTTTGTTCCTGCAGCAACAGCCTTGTCCTAATGTGCTCACGTTGCCTCTCTTGGAATGGTCAAAAAATCTGAACTCTTCTAACAGGAGGATCAAGAGCACTTGTGCTGCAAGTGACACTGGTTCAGTTTGACTGCTAAACTAAATAAGCTCAATTAGAAAGGTACCTTTTTTTACTATTTTTCAGGCATATGTGATAAAAGCAAAGGAAGACAGGACAGATCAAAAAATTTAGGCTTTGTATTCAGTAAGTCAGCAATAAGGGTATTCATCCAAGTTGTTGGTGAGTCTAAGACAAATGTCTCCTCTGGATTAGGTGAAAAGGGAGTTGATTTAACTGTGCCTGCACTACAGAACAACATTTTCAACTTTTCTCACCTCAGCTACTTCAGTCTGTCTCTATTAAGTACATTGCTAGCACTTGTTCTTTTTTCTGGATGAATGACCTTGTCAGCAACCAGAGAAGTTTTTACCAGGTAGATCTAGGTCTATAGCAACCTCTTCATCTTTAGTTCTGACATGCCCCAAGGTTTACATAAACAAGTGAGCTAAGAAAAATTATTAACATGCTTAGAAGAAACATATGATCCTAGATCTTCCTCTAGTGATGCATATAAGAAACATTGATAGAGTGCTATCAATGCTGGCTAAGAGAAGGAGTAAGGCTTTCAAAATCTGAAATGTGGCACTGAAAATGGATAATTGATATTAATTCTTTAGCTTGTGAACTTTCAAACTGTGACTCAGTCAAACCCCTCTAAGTCATTTGTACCTGTAGGTAAATATTGAAATATACTGTGATATGGCTCCCTTTACAGAATTTTTGTCGTAATATTTTAGATTTTTTGTGTAGTATCACTTCTGTTTCTTGCTCCATTCTGCTCAACTGTCATAATTAAATCATTCTAAAATGAATGGCAACTTTTTAGTAGAAAAATTACTGTCTCTTAAAAATAACAGAAAAAAAAAAGAGACTAAACCAGTAGAAATTCATGGTGATATCTGATGATTAGGTTTCAGTCGGATTTTTAAACATGCAGCCATGAACAACTGCTTCCAGAACACTCTTTTGCAGGTAGCTCCGGTTAGTAACCTAAGAATAGCTAAAACAATTTAAGAAAATAATCACTAACTAGTTCAGAAATATAATGGTGGTGTAAATTATGACACTTATTATATAGTGATTTTAGTAACTGCCCAAGGTGTGAACATAATAAGTGATTACAGAGAAGGATAGCGATGTTTCCTTCCTTCCTCTTTCTTAGATACACTGGTATTAGTCCACAATAAAGGACAGTCTCAGCTACAAAATGGGACTGTGAATCTGGGCTCCAGCGTGCAAGCAAAAGACGGAAATACTTATGATGGAATTGACTCTTCAGGCAGAGTCTTTAAATTAGATTAAATTTCATCAGAACATAAACTAAAACATTTAACATTGTAAAACAACAGGAAATTCAAGGAGATCAAATAGAGGTAAAATATTTATAGATCAGCACATCTCTATCTCTCACATATTCTTCTGAACAACTTTCTCCAGTGTTGCACTCAGGTGATGAACTCCCCAGTTTCCTCTAGGACTTCCAGAAATGTGTTTCTTTGCAACACTTCGGAAACCTGAACCCTTATCCTTTCAGGAGTACACCCCAGCAGCTTCTTCTCCGACTTTCCCAGATGGTGCAGCCTCTGTAGAGTGCTCTGGTTACCAAAAAAAATTTTAGGATGCATTTACCTAGAGCACTGATACTCACTAATACTTATTTATTTATTTAACATTTATCCCATTTTTCTGTATATAAAATACACACTTTTCCTGTTTCTATGTTATATCCTGTTTACCTTATAAGATTCAATTAGGACATTAAACACTACAGTTGAATGGATTATAACTATAATATTTTTTCAACCTGGCTAAGCCTCCTCGCATCCATTCGAATGCAGTGAGAAACTGTAGCAAATTCCAACGTCACTGTACCTATCAGTCAAAAGAGTAATAAAAGATGCTGCCAAATACAAAGCTAAACTATGTTTGCATTTTTATCAATATACTTAGTTGAAAAAGGTAACATTTATTTTTCTGGTTAAATCACATTCATTATAATAGGCATATGTATAATTTAATATTTTGAATATTTTATAAATCCTGGACTGTCACTTCTCAGGAGACTGGTATACATTTTAGGGTCTAAACGTGGCTTGTTATTGGGAGATATCTGCAGATAAAATGGAAAAATATTGGTTCCATGACAATTCTGTGATTATTATTGCCAAACTATTCATCCTTTGCAAATAATTTAAACAGAATACACCAGATCAGAGCTTTGCAGAAGCTGCCAGTTCTGTCTTGCAGTAACATTTAAGACTTTGACTTTTTTTAATTACAGACTGGAATAAAAACAAGATTTAAAAAACATTTAAGAGAAAATTAAATCTCGGTATATAGATTTCCCCACGAGACTTTCCACTCAGTAAAAAAAAAAGGGTATGCACCCTTATGCTTAGAGCACAGGATTCAGAGACACGGCAGATGCAATATTCCACATTTCAATTCATGCTGACAAGAGTGGTAGCGTAAGTCAAGATTTCTTATGTTGCATAACACAACCCTTCCCATGAAGTTGCAGAGCACTCAAGAATTTTTTATGGTTTTAGAAAAGTCAGAATTTCCAGTAAGTGAGAAATCACTGAAACTGGATCCCCCAGACACTGATGTCACTGCACATTTAGATGACATCTTAACCAAAGGTGTCCATCAGTTCTTTCATAATATTTCACCTGGAAGGACTAACACTTATTAGTCACTTGAAAATTAGCTCAAGCCCTTGGAATTTCACTAAAACTTTATAAAAAATGTTAATTCTTTTTGATTTTCCCATTCAACTATTTTAGGAAGGATAAGAACATGGCCCTTCAGTTGATGACTCCTGGTTTGCAGAGCATTTCTTCAGAGTAGCAGTCATCAATTAGAGCACCATTCCTGTTCATCCACCTTGCAGTGGAAATTTGAGATGACAAGAAATCAACCCCACAATTCTTCAAGTAGCATCACTGCTAATTTCTTTCAAAGTTCAAGTAGATAAGTTAAAAGCACTGTGAGTGAAGATGACTGCATTCTAACTTGTAAACATAGCTTAAATTTACCTTTATCGGTCATTTTTTCACATTTTATTTTATTAAACTTACAGTATTTATTAGAGGTTATGGAGCAACAATACATACTTTCATAACACCTTTCTTTAAGAGGTAGCTTCTTTTATATTAGTCAAATGCTTAAGACAAGACAACCCCTAGATGGAGCAGAAGGAACTGGTGGTGAGATTCTGCAAGAATTTGGGTTGTGTGGAAGTTTGCCATCAGTGGGGAAACGGGGAACTGAATTACTTTTTAGTGATGTAAAGGAAAAAAGTTGTGCTAACCAGATTTTATAAATAAACAAAGCAGAAAAAAAGCCTTCACTAATGATTAAGGAAAGATAAAACACATTTTAGCTGAGCATTCAACCATAGAGCAGAGAGAAGGGCTTTGATTATGATAAGAGTAGAAGAAAATTCTAGAGCAAGACCTATCAATAGTAGCTCCTAAAAGCTATTGTATGCTTTGTCAAGTTAAAAGAAAGTGCAAGATTTTATGGTGAATATCCTGTTGCCACTAATTCTTTTAAAATTTCTGAATAATTTGTCTTTTCTTCTTAAGCCATCAATAAATCACAGATTTATGAAGTTAGCAGGGCAATTTCTTTTTGTTAGGGTATTTCAGATCTGAATATTATGCAGTTCCTTGGAATTTCTACTACTGTAAAACAGCCGCTGACATAAACAACTGACCATACAACAATATATCTTAAAAAAATACTGTATTTTTAATTATTAGAAGGTTTCTCTTGGTAGCTGAAGAATATGGAAGAAAGGTAGGATTTACTGTATCTTATTAGAGAGGAGAGCTGTTGAAGCAGTTATTTTGTTTCTCAAGTTACATGATTTAATAAGCTTTACAGGAAAATCCCCTTAATATGCACAGAGAGAGTTATGTGCTAGTATTTATGTTGGTAAGTGAAGAAGTTCTGACCCATGCAATAATCAGATGGGAATTTAGAGCAGAGATAATTCTGTCATTGGATAGTCTTGCTATTGATTAAAAGATCATCTATTCTAAAAATTACAAGAAAGACGTAAAACCATTGTAAATATACATCAGTGGGAATTGCGTTTCAAGAACAGTAGGTTTTCTAAATGTGTTCTTTATTTGTCTTCTAAGCATTCTTTCTTCATTGTTCACAGTATGCTATTAGACTTAACACATGGTTTAAAAACTAAAACTATCTTTAAATGCAAGAAAGTAATGTTTCTGAGACTATTTGTGCTTAAAGGTTTTGCAGTGCTGAGCTGGACTGAAATCTGCAGTGCCAGTGTTTCTAACTACCTCAGAAACTCTGAAGTAGAATATAAGCTGACTGCTGCCCTGGAGCTTTAGACGGAGCCAGCATGGGATCATTTCACAGTGTAAATCATAAGGAAATAGACACAAAAGGACAGAAATATTTACTGTGAATAAGATTTTTCTTTAGTCTTAGGGTCCTTCTGCTATCATGGTGAAAGTGTGAAACAAGTGACAAATTCTGAGTTCCAGGAACTTCTCAGCATATGCGTGTGTGTGTATATATAGGTATATACACACACACACACACATGCAGAGATGTATTTATTTGTCAACATGTAGCCAGATAAGGCCTGCAGAGACCCCTTTTTCTTGAAGTCTAACCTCAATAGTAATTGGGCTGACCAGAATTTTCTTACCTGCTACATTTCCCATTAACCAAATATTACAACTAAAGTAATGTTGTAGTTGCTACCAAAATACTGTTTTACAGTTGTGCAGAGTCTACTACACACAAATAAGAGTTAGGGAGACTGAATTGTGACTGGGGTACAGGACAAGAGCAGGACTAATAAAAATGCAGGCTTCCACCCTGTTTACTATAAACAGATATTTTAAAGTAACTGTGCTGTACTTTTCAACATGTGCAGTTTTCATAAGAGTAGAAGACACTCATTTTACATCCCAATGACCTAGTTTTCCAGGAGGACGGGCCTCATATCGTTATGCATAACCCAGCAGTTTTGAAACCAGCTGTAGAAGAGAAACAGAGAGTAATGAGGGGAAGAAGGACAACAGGGATTCAAGAGTTAGTACACTGGTGAAAATGAAGCTAAATATGCCTGCAGGCAGCAGCAGCTCTAATGCTTCTGCAAGAGTGAATTAAAACACAGAGGCAAAGGATATAAATTTCTGGCGGGGAATAAGCCCATTATTCCTAAATAAAATCTACCCCTGCCTGCAATGCACGAGGAGACAGAAAGAAGTCAAAGCAATGTGAAAAGTACATTTTCATCTCTTAGCTAATTTAACAACAGAAGGAAGAGAGCAAGCTAACTAAACAGCAATATCAAAGGGTGAAAAGATTAGAGCCAGGCGTCATATTCATGAATACAATTTCCCAAATACCTTTTGACTTCTGAATGCTCCAGCTCCCCTTAAAATGTTTACAGTTATGTTTCTTTGAAAAAACAATCTATAATAGTATCCCAGCTGCTTAGAAGGAAATTCTATTTACCGTCCCCTTATAGTTAGAAGATGCAAGTCTTTTCTCTGACTTGCTCTCTTTCTGCTGTCTCACTTTGATCCTCATGTACTGCTCCTGAGCAAGGATTAGGCATGTGACTGCACAATACAAAGCAGTTTTTCTTGGTAGGAGCCTACTTTTCCAAAAAGAGCTAAGTCACCAAAGAAAATGCAAACCAAGAATGTTTTTAAACTTGAGTCAAGTTAGTAACTGCTGGAAAAGCCTTAGGCAAAGCCGAGGCTTCCGTAATATAGTAATTAATTAATGTTTTGAATCTAAACCCTTGTTTTGAAACAATTAGTTTTGTACTTTAAGAGAAAAGAGGAAGTGTAGATCCAGGGTGGATCCAGGGTGATTCCAGTGAGTATCCTTAAAACAGTCAGGAATTGTTTGGAAGAAATTGGGTTATTACTCTGTTCCATGTTACTACTCCAGGAAAAAACAAAAATAGGCACTTTTGCCTTAGCTGCTACTTCCAACAAGGCAGCTCACTGCAGAAAAGCAGCTGATATACTTTTCCCAATGGCTGAGCACAAATGAATTCCACTCTTGACTTTTTAATATCTCATTTTAACACTGACAAGAGCTCAGAGAGAGGCCAAATGCAGTAGCTTCAGCTCATTCCTTCCTAATAGTTGCAATGTCTGTATACTTAACCAGGAGAAATTTAAATTATTCTTGTGTTAGTCATACTCTGGGGAGTTGCATTATTTAAAATTAAATTATTAAAATTATTTGATGACTTTGGATTAGCCACATCTTATTCTATCTGAGCCTTACTGCTTATCTCTAGTTTCAAGGGCTGTGACGGGGAACCGTACTGTACGAAAGGCCAAGTAGCAGACCCCTTTTCATATAATAAATACTAGTTTTGTCTTTTGGTATGAGAATGCCAATGCTGGGACAAGAACAAGCCTTACATATTCATTAAACCACATTCAGATGCTGTCCTAGGTCTGCTCGTTGGGGGTGGAGCTTAGAGCCATGTGGGCAAGGCCAGATTGTTATTCTATACCACTTACCTCATAGCCCAGGAGTGTGATTTTGGAGGGAAGAGCAAAGGAACATAGCCCCAGAAGTGCAGCATTTTATTCCCCCTCTTGACCAGGAAAGGTAACTGTGGTAGCGCTGTGGACTCTCAGGACCAGAGATGCGGACTCTGCCCCTCCACTGCTGCTGCCCAGCCCTTCCCACTCCTCCGAGACGTGGCTCTGAGAGTCAGGAAACCCGGTCGAGACACAGCTCTGGGACGCAGCTCCAGAAATAAACACAGCGGCAAACCAAGGTGAGAAGAACTGAGCCCGAGCTGAGCCTGAGCCCAGCCAAGCACAGCAGTCCAAAGAAGTGGTGCTGTGCCACAGGGATGATCCAGCTCTTTGGGGCTTCGCCCATCATTGTTCTTCATTGTCTGGAGCTTGGGGATGGGAAACGCTGGGCACAGGAGCACCCGCGATCTTGTGTTTTTCTCAGCAGCTATGCAGAACTAAGTCAAAGTCATGAATACCTTTAATGTGTAAGGCACCTTCTCTTTTGTATACTTCTATTATTAATATTTTTGCTGTTGCTGTGAGTTTCTTATTCCATTGCTATTGGCTTTCAGAAAATTGTCATCTCAACCCATTGTCTCTGCCTTCGGCCTCTCTCACCAGAGTGGGGTGAGGGAAAGGAGAGTGGCTTATTTGGAGTTTAAATCCCAGCTGGTGGTAAACCACAACAGATACCATAAACACGTCCTATATATTTAATTTAAATATATTATAACATTGTAAGGCCTCTCTGCAGCCTTAACATTCCAAATTTTCACTAATTTTCTTTCTCACTTTGATTCAATATCCAGGGGAGCTCTTACTTTCTTAGTAGATTGCCACAGGTTGGCAGATTTATATATAACCTCTCAGGTGGGGTTAGGAAATGGCTTTATCTGCCTCTTCCCAAAATACAAGTATGTTCTATTGATCACATGCTATAAGTAGGCACCTTAGGACCAGGAGATGGGTTCTGCAGAAAAATAGACAGAAAACCAAAAGATCAAGAGGAGATAAATGAAAATTAATAATACCTGTTTTTCTGTTAAGATCGTTGTTACCGATATGACAATCAAAAAGCACCAACACATTGTCAATGGTAGATAAGAGTTGGAAAAAATTCATGCAATCTGTTACTCATGGCACAATGTCCACTTTTTCTCCCACTTGAACTTAAATATGTATCAGCAGACACAAACTCTAAATGTAATGAAAGACATTTTTAAGGCCCTGAAAATAAGAGATTTGTAAAAAACTGCAAGTTTAAGGAAGTGTTTGTGGTTTTTTTCTAAAAAAGATTTAATTATCCATCAGAAAAGACACAGTTCCTATTCTTTTATTTATTTTAAATTCGGCAGGGGGAGAGGGGGGATGATGCTTTTAACCACCTGATGTGGTCTGATATATTCATAACCTCTAGAGTCCCTTCCAGAAGCATCTATGATTATGGTTGTACAGTACTAATTCTTTGATGCTCAGATGTATGAACCATGCAGCCTGGCACCATTTCATCTTCTGTGATATGCATCAGTTGCCTCACTGAAAGATGTTAGAGGAGAGATGGCAAATGAACTCCCTGCTAGGCATGAGAGGGGGACAGGGGCAGGTTGTGAAATATTTGGATTGTGGCAATATTGAGTCTATGAGTATGAAAGTTTTGCTTATAATTCTTTCTTATTCTTTCTGTTTTTTCTATAATTATGGGTATCCTGGCCATCTGTGGAAACATCCAGTTTATTAACTATTGCAGTTTTGTCTTTGACATCCATGTGCAATTGTGTTTTTCTAACTTATCCTGAGCTGTATGAAGACAGATGTCCTATTATAAATTTCTGTAAGATCGCTTTTATCACCCATTTCCCGCTTGTCATGCTGTGCACACAGCTCAGAGGAAGTGCTCCAGGCCAGGTTAGTCAAATTTGCACAGCACTTATCCACAGGAATGTATTCATAGTTAGTTTTGACGGCTAACAGCTCCAGTATCCATGAAGTCTTTATTGAACCTTAGTCATCAGTCTGCTTTGTGGGTGCAATAAGCAACTTCTAATTCCCTCTTGGAGACGCCATGATGACTTTCCTGCAATGGCTTGGATGCAGCCTGCTGCAAGGTTGGATGGGAAATATAAGCAAACTCAGATGAAGGCTGAATTGACTCTGGAAAGTCTGAACGTGGGTGTCACATGCTTGGGCACATGTTGTCAGCTTGGGGTCTAGAAGAGTCCCAAAGCCAACCAAGCAAAGCTAAACCACCTGCTCTCCTCTGTCTAGATCCTTCAACAGATCAGCGGAGAGGACATTTTTCTCAATTTTCATCTGCTTTGGATTGCTCATTGCCAGTCTAAAAAAACCAATAGTAATGGTAAACTCTTCCTTTTTTGTGTGTTCAAAGGGAAAAAATAAAAATTTGTAACTTTCTATACAGATAGTCTCAGTGATTTTCATAAAATCTTTATCTCATTGCTCCATTAGTCTACATCAAAAGTCGCTGAGATTTATGGCCAGGAAGAATAGTAAAGAATAGTTTCTGGCACAATCACTTACTTATACAAGTTCAAGCTTTGAAAAATGAGGTTTTGTAAATCATAAAGCTTTTCTCTCTACTTTCTTTGAAACCAATATAATATCTCCTTTTTAATAATAAAACATATAAAATATTTTTTCACAAGTTATGTTAGGAAAAGAACCATGCTGGAAAAGTGTAGCTAGTCATGATAGAAAAAAAGACTTTAAAAAGCTCATTCACTCCAAATACATTTTTTTACTTTTCAAAACTACTTGTTTATTATCAGTTTTACTGAGCCAGAAAAAAAAAGAACAAAATATTATGACTCCATTTGGACAGAAAGTCTCATTATAGTGCTTGCTGAAACATTGGACTTGGATTCTACATAGAGTTTGCTACATATGCTAAAAAATTAAATTAAGTAGGAAAGGGTGATTTTTTTTCCTTTTACATCTCCTTCCAAGTTTAAAACATTTTAATTTAAAGCTGACTCAGAACTTAAACTAGAGTAATAACAATACAAAATAAATATTTTATAGGTATGGAAAAAAAAATCAAATGAGATATGCTTTACATATCTCTGTTCAAAATGAGACTGGCAAGTACAAATCAAATTGGGTGAATGCTTTCAAGAGATCTAGTAAAAAAGTGAGCCACAACCAGAGGAAAATCCCCAAGAAAGTTATAAATAGGGAGTGGGGGTGATTTAAAAAAAGAATCAACTGATAATCTGTTTCTTGAGTAATAGCAAAACACAAAACCAACCAGAAAAAAAAACCATTGAATCGCTTTTGGAGCTGAAGGAAACAAAATTTTGTGAAACTGAAGTTTTTCAGTGCCATCCAACAAGAAGGTGTGATATAATATAGCCTGAGATAAGCGCCTTGGAAAGGGAATGTGACACTCTCTAAGAAAGAAGTTAAGTAGTAGGTTAGTCTTGAGTATATAGAAATATTTCCATATGAAAAACTGACTTCTGACAAGTAATATAAATGCTTTGCAAATTACAGAAGGTGGTTGGCCTGGCAATCTCTCAGACTGTTTTTAAAAGATGATCTTTAAAAGATCAAAACCATCAACCTCCAGAATTCCTTTTCTTACCGTAGGCAAAGTACATGGGTAGGCGTGGTCTTAGTAGATGCGTCTTGGTTTGCATGGCTAACAAAGCTGTGCTTACAGCTGCCTGCTGCTTATGTGAACTCAGAAGGGTTAAACTTCTCAGGTCATTAATACTGGCAAAGAATTGCTTTGCATGGGGAGAATACAGTCTTGATGCAAATGAATGCAGGAGGTGATCCTCCCCCTCTACTCAGTCCTAGTGAGGCCACATCTGGAGGGCTCTGTCTAGTTCTGGGCTCCTTAAAACAACAGAGATATGTAGCTCCTGGAGCAAGGCTGGTGGAGGACAGCAAAAATGTCTCAGAGACTGGAGCACACCTCCTATGAGGAAAGGCTGAGAGAGTTGGATCAGTTCAGTCTCAAGAAGTGATGACTGAGAGGTGAATTCATCAATGTCTGTAAGTATCTGAAGGGAAGCTGCCAGGAGAATGGAGCCAAGATTTTCTCAGTAGTGCCAAGGAATAAGACAAGAGAAATGGGCAGAAACCAATGGACAGGAAGTTCCACCTGAATATGAGGAAGAATTTCTTTACTGTGTGGGTGATTGAGCACTGGGACAGGTTGCCCAGAGAAGGTGTGAAGTCTCCCTCACTGGAGTTATTCAGGAAATGTCTGGATGCAATTCTGTGCAAAGTGCTCTAGGATGACCCTGCTTGAGCAGGGAGGTTGGACCAGGTGACCGCTGTCGTCCCTTCCAAAGCAACCCAGTCTGTGGGTAACTTCTCTATTTTTGTATTTCTTGGCAGAAAATGTTTTGTGAAAGCCTTTCAGAAGCATTGAGGAAAACATGAATATGCTTAGACTTGCATGTCCGAATAGAAACAGAGACATTTCTTCTGTTTTAGACTTAAGACCATCAAGCAGAAATTGAAATAGAGAGTTACCTTGTAATTTATCAGATTTGGCACTTTTTCTTCCCATATTAGAAAACCAAATCACAATCTCTGGGATAATATTTTCAATAATAACTATAAGAACAACAACAACAATAAGAAGAAGAGCAACAAAAACAATAATAATAAAAAAAAATTTTTGAAAGCAAGCAAACAGGTTTATCATTGGTGTTGATAGGAAATCTCACAATTTTTCATAAACCCAAGAATTCTACTAACTTGTAACCCAACTGAATTCTGTAAATTTTCTTTTACTTCCCATTTGACAGGGTATCCTTAGCTTCACATGTCAAATGTTACTAAGGATGCGGTATGCCTTCTAAACCTTTCCTCACTTTCAAAATGTGGCTATGTTCATTTGATTAAATATTGTGTATGCAAGGTATGCACATGACTTTGGCATGCTCACTGAGAAAAGATGCTGTGTTAATGTGATATTTAATATTGTTCTAAGCAATAGAAGTAGACTGCAGGGAAAAAAAAAGAAAAGACCCAGCTTCATTTAAATAATGATTGATGGCAGCACATCATGATACAATAACTAATTTCCTGACTGGTAAAAACAAATCAATGTGTAGTTTTAGATACTATTCTTCAAGAGAAGGAGATAATTAAGGTTTGATCTTAGTCATGAGGTTCAGACAAGATTCCTACTAACTTTACATACAGTTTCTGTGAAAGTGTAATAGCATTGGACCTAAAAAGAAAGAAGTTATTAGCGAAATTTATATCGAAAGGAATCTCACCCCCAGTGCTCATAATCTACTTTTATCTGGATAATTGTTAGAATTTCTGTAAATGACAAAATACATTCTTCATTCAAGTACTCCCCTGGGACTTTTGTGGCATTTAAGGAAAAACTGATGCTTTCCTCTTTTAGAGAATACCAAATTTCTACAAGAACTTCATCTGTCCCTGAGTGCATCTGCCGGTGGGGGCAGGATAAATGTATTTTCCTTCTTCTGGTATTAACTATTCCTTCTTCTGATGGCGCATGTTTCGACTTCTTCTCAAACACCTAAGAAATTGCCCGGTTGTGCAGACTAAGCTTACTTCCTCTGTCGTGTAATTCATTTATGAGGCAAGAGGCTGGGTGATACAATTGCCTTGGGACACATCAGGTAAGGCTGACACACGGATGGGATTAGAACTGACTTCAGGATTGTGGTTTAATGCCTTAGTACACACTGAAGTCTCTCAGTCTTGGCTAAAAGACCAATCTGAAAAGACAAATTTGTTGTCCTTTTATTCGTGGTTTAATTTGAGGGTTTTTAAGATGACTTACAGACTTTTTTATTATTATTACTGATTTAGGATGATTAATAACATGCCTCTGAACAACAGAAACACTTGATTCCAGACTCAGAGAGAATTAAGCCCATTTTATGTTTTTGCCAGACCAAGTTACTCGTAAGTCATTCTTTTAGCTGAGCAAGTGGAATTTGGCCTCACTTTCTCCCAGAAGGTATCTTTGATGTAGAGCTGGTTGTGTTTCAGCCTTGAGAAATGAATCATAAAGCATCTTCTTAATTAGGTGCAGGATAAATCTCCAAGAAAACTCTAGGATCTGTTACCAGAAAAATTTCCTAGCAAACAACTTGGATTAACTAAAGTTAAGAATACTGTCTGCTGCTTAAAAACTAATAAAAAATGACTGTCTGATTAACTGGCAAAGCAGATGTCTCAGGTGAGTAATGGAATAAACCATCTACCAGCTGACAAACAAAATGACTGTACTGTGTGGATAAATTGACACATATACAGAGTTATAATCCATGTCTGCTGGTTTAATTGACTAATGATAAAGCGTAACTCTAAATGTAAACAGAGCTCAGTTAAATCTAATCTGAGATACCAGCACTCAGGAAGCCAGTGCTTCAGCTGTTCTAAAAGTTTGTGCCAGGAAGAATACAACTCATGCAGTGAATATGCAGATTAGAAAAGGCTTGAGAGGCAATCAAATCACTGATGGTAACAAGTTAAATATCATCACCCCTAGTAAATTTCAGCACAGATTGCCCCTGGCAAAAGGAAGGGAGAAATGTGGCCAAGAGTAAAATGCAACAGGATCTTAGACAAGGGTTCAGCAGAGTACTATTTCCATAGCTTAGTGTGTACCTTTACAATGCAGTCACACTTATTCTTCCTCAAAATAAATGTTTTGTGGGTATATAAGAGATCTTTATCAGTAACAATTGGAAATTTCATATACAACTTCAGAACAGCACCTTTGTTTTAATGGAAAGTCAGTCTTTCCTTTTGTTTATTAATATCAGCCTGTCATTTACATAAACAGGTGGAGTTGATGAATATGCAATGAGAGACTGAAGCTGCCCATTTCTCCTCAATATGGCTTCCTGCTGCCCCATCCACCTGCTTTGTATTTATTTCCAGAATGCAGCATTTTTCACCATTTGCTCAAGTGCTTTCTAAGGGGAGACTCCATCCTGACTACAATTTGTTTCCCAGAGAACACATAATATGGATCCCCCAAGCATACTACACCATTCTGTATTATTGTAATTGTTGTTAATATAAACTATTCCCCAACTGCACAGAGTAGCATAAAGTAGAAGCACACTAATAAATACCATCAGTTAAATTGTCACAAAAAGAATGTATTTTTTCATTGTAGAAAAATCTAAATGGAAACAGCTCTGCCGAAGGACTGGAGAGTGTAACCCTTTTGCTGTCAGATTCTTTACTAGCTGAGTAGGTCCTTTCCACACAAGGAAGCTTCATGGATGAGTAAAATGGGACTATGCCACTGAATTAATGTTGAATCAACCTGAATGAAGATTGTACAATGTAGCCCAAAAATTGCATGACAGAAAAAGAGTTTGTCAAAAATAGAAGACAGCTTCTATTTTTATATAAAAATAAAATTTTTATTAATGAGGAAATCAATTAAAATCAGTTAATTAAGATTTAATAATAAAAGTAAGAAAAATCCGGGATACGGATAACAGGAGGAATACCGAGATTAAAATGAAGAAAAAGAAAACCGGGAACGCAGAGATTGGAGACTCTTTTGGCCGAAATTCGGCCTTGGGTCCCCAGGGTAGGACTCCTGCGTTGCTGGGGTGACTGCAGCTAGTCCACAGTCAATTAATTAATAAGTCTCCAGTGGAGATAGAGGCCAATACCAGCAACGGGCTTCGCTGAGGCTAGTCCAAGGGCAAAAAGCAAGCTCCTGAGGTGTGCAGCAGTTTTTATAGTGTGTAAGCTCCGCCCGTTGCCGCCCACAACTCCGCCTCCATGGAACCATCTGATTGGAGACTCCTCATCGTGAGGTCATTTAAGTTAGCCAATGGGCTGCTGTTGTCTAGGGGTTGCTTGGTGTGGTGGAAAGTACCTAATTGAAATTCATGGTTACCATGGATGCAAGTTACAGGACCAACGGTCGGTAGCTAAAAGTGGTAAGTGGCAGTTAATATTCGCCCTTTTGCAGGCAGAGCTCTCTCCCCACTAGAAAGTTAAATCATAAAATATTCAATAAATAATTTCATAAAACATTCAATAAACTTCATAAAACAATAAGGTATCACTTAATGTCACTATAGATATTTGGTATAAATGTTTGAAGTTGGGGAATAACAATATTAACCTATGGAACAATGAGAGAACTTACTAAAAGGGTATTTTCAACTTGGAGTGAAGGGTTTTTAACTGGGGAATACAGAAACTTTTAATTTGAACAATTTTAACCTTAATAACAGAACATTAGAACAATTAGTTACTGATGAACTTGGTTAGATCACCGAATATGCAAGGACAAACCTAAGTTTGTGTATAACAAGTTAAATAAGATAGCTCCATAATGCTTGGCTAAAATGACACAATTTTAATTTATATCATCAGACAAAATAGCATTTGGATTCCCATGGTTACTAACTTCCTAAAGTAGAACAATTAATTTGTAGTCTTGCAAATCATCGGGATTTAGTATGGCGAATGCTATCCTTGAAAACCTCCAGCAGTAGGCATTCTTGAACATCCCCAAGAATGGATGTCCTAAAACAACCTCAACATTTTAATAGAAATCCAGACTATAAGAGATGGGTTAGACTGAAGAAGCAGAAAAAAAAAATATGAGAAATAAAAAGGGATCAAATAAAAGATTTCTACTTGAGAGAGTGAGTGGGATTGAGTTCACCCTCAGTAAGTTTGTGGATGACACCAAGCTGCGTGGCGCAGTTGATTCTCTGTACGGAAAAACAAGTGATGTACAATACAATTGTGCCATGGATGCCAGACCCTCCCTTGCTGAACCCAGGTCGGCCCCCTCTTCTGGATAACTGCCCCCAGTTTATATGCTGGGCATGACATTCTGTGGTGTGGAATATGCCACTGGTCACTTTGGGTCACCTGTCCCAGCTGTGCTCCCACCCAGTTTCTTTTGTGCACTTCCTCACTGGCAGAGCATGAGACAAGGAAAAAAATCTTTGACTTAGGATAAACACAACTTAGCAAAAAACCAAAACATCATTGTGTTATGAACACCATTCTCATTTTGAATCCAAAACACAGCACTGAGAAGAAATTAACTCTACCCTAACTGAAACCAGGACACCTGGAACAGTTTGCCCAGAGAAGTTGTAGCTGCCCCACCCCTGGAACTGTTCAAGGCCAGGATGGATGGGGTTTTGAGCCACCTGGTCTAGTGGAGATGTCCCTGCCCATGGCAGGGTTTTGTAACTATATGATCTTTAAAGTCTCTTCCAACCCAAACCAATTCTATGATTCCATGATTTTACGATAAACAGTGAAAAATTTTCAGGATATTTCAGTCTTTATTTCAGTACTCCATAAATGACGCTCGCTTCAACTGACATATTATCACTGCAATACATTATTGCATTGACATCAGTTGATCTTGGTGTGCTTTCTACACACTGTAAGAGGATAGAAATGCTACATATATGCATGTAGATGTTGTAAAAGAATCAGATTTTCAAAAACTGTTTAGGCTTGTGTAGTTAGAAGTTGTTCTCAGGTGTATAAACATACTTTATATTGGATTAAAATTATGTTAATTTTGGAACAAGGACCTAGGAACATGTAGATCCACAGCCAAATGGTGTAATATTTTGATCACTGTTACACTTCTCTTACCTTTTCCTGTCTTGATGGCTTTTGAAGTCCTGGCTGCCAAGTGTCCTACTTTTACCAGCAGACAAGGACCACATTTGTAGCTAAAGAATTAATCTGTGTGGTGGTTTGGGAACTCTCATTATGTCTACTGGCTCCAAGAGGTTATAAATTATTTAGAACCGATTTCCTACCTTAAAATGATAAACAAAGCTTGGGATGCTAGCCAGTGACTGCTGAAGTCAGTACTTTGATAGTTAATGGACAAACATCTTTTGAAGTTTTCTTCTTTATATTTCATAGTTTGATGCTTAGGTCCTGACTTGAGCTAGATTTGTCTCCATGAAATGTAGAAAGAAAATTCTGGGGGAAAGAATTCACTTCTGCAAAATGTAGACAAGAAATCAAATCGGAAGGTCGATAGTCTACAAATGCAACTATATTCTTTTTCTATTTAGTGTTCAAAAAATGTTAGCACACTGGTGTGCTGCACATTGAGGTCAGAAATTTTCTTTGTTTGGTTGTTTGAAGTTGGTGCAGAATGAGATAGTTGTCCTTGTTGGAGAGGAGGACAGGAAGGTCAGGAGTAGCAGTGATGTATGGAAATGAGAACTAAAGGGAAAGAGTGAAAAGCTTGAGGAAAAGGGTCTATGCTGACAGACAGAAGGATTAGTTTATAAAATGGAACAAGAAACTTGTTAGACTTGAAAGTAAGATAATGAGGGTTGGAGGTTACAAGGAAGTCTCCTCCACTGTGGTATTATCCTATTGAAATATTTGTAGTGAACCATGGGAAATGAGATTAATCACTGCATGAGACAAATTTTTGTGACTCTGGAAACCTGGGAGGATGTCCAACTTGTAGTGGTACCCTGAGTTCATTCAAGAAATGTAATATTCCAAAGTTTATTAATTTTCCTGAGTACACCATTCTCTTAGAGAAGTTGGTGGCTTTAATATTTATCTCAAATAAGGATGAAAATGACTTTGAAAAGTAAAATATTTCCACAGGTTCTGTTACTTTAAATCCAGATCTTTAGTTATGGTCCTTATTATAGACATGGAAAAGTTAGGAAGGCTGATGACAAGCAAAAGAAAATAAATTCTAGAGGATTTGTGGATCACCTTTACTGAACATGTTAGTGGTAATGTTGCAGTGGTCGAGCCCACTCACAGGGAACATGGCATCCAGTGGGTGAATTTCCCCACCCAGGAGAATGGTCCTGAAGGCAGTGCTGTCAGCAGCACAGCTGTCTGAAGGCTCAGCCCCCTGGATGTCACTCTCCCGGACATCTCCTCCCCAGTTCCAGAACCCTCCAAGTTTATGTATTCCCCATTGGTTAGTTTAGCTATGTTTATGTATGGACTCTGTTTAATAAGCAATTACTTTCTAGAAGGTTCTTGTCAGCTGTTATCTCCATTAGTCTGTTCAAATATGTTCCTCCCTCTGTTCCCACTCATTGGTCACCTGTCACCCCTCATCATTCTCTTATTGATCTGTTCCCTGAACCCACCCCTGAGACACCCCCCTTTAAAAGTATTCTGCAACTCCATCTCTTCGCCACACTGGGTGCATTTTCCTTGGGCTGAATAAACCCGATACCGTTGCCTCAGGTGGTCCTCTCTCATCCTTTGTCTCCTCTTCTCACATTGCGACACCTTGGACTGCAGCCTGCTCCTTAGAGAGCCAGAGGGCAGAAAGCTCTTGCAGAGAGCCATATTCCACTGCTGCTTGCTGAGGTGGTTCCCCAGGTCGGAACACCGCACAAGTGTCGCCTGCCAGGCCTCCGGGCGGCCGAGCAGACAGCGCGACATGGTAAGGAGAAAGCAGCCAGTTACTTTGAATTCATAAGTAGTTGCATAGGTTCAGTAACATGGAAACCTTACCGAGCTGCTGAAAATAGTAATGAAGCATAGCTGGCTTTTGGGTGATATGTGGACACGCTGTGTCTAGGGACTGCATGAGGAATTTCATATCTGCACGACTCTGGGGAGGGTTTAGGTTTGTACTCAAACTTTGCCACTTCTAGCAGTGTCTATTTAGAGCTGATGTAGTTTTGCCACCCATAGCTATGACATTCCAACTTGCATCGTAATCTTCAGAGCTCCACAAGGGAACAAAAAATAGCAGATGGAGTCGTGTCATTTACACTGAATGCTGAAGGAAAGGCAGCCAGGTCACAGCAGATCGGGGGAAAATCCGTTTTTGTCACTAAGCAGAAAAAGAAAAAAATAAATCACAAATAGAAAGGGATTAATTTCTAAGGGACCGGCTATTAAATGTAGCATGAAAATTGGAGTATCTCAGAAGTTTGCAGAATTTAACTTCACAAAATATATGCAGTGGTGAATTATTACTTTAAACTCATAACCCAAGGCTGCAATGCAGGGATATAGAAGGTAGAAATTAATTAATCAGCAATCTAAGCTGAGAGCAATACTCACTTTTAGATGCCTGGTGAATAGAAGTAAGGACACCAAAAGGACTTACATAAATTATGGGTCACTGGAGATAACAGCACGCAAATCTGTGAAGGTCTCAATGTTAAATGCAGAAGTGGTGTAACAAGATAAATAACAAGTGTTTAATGATAGCAGAAAAACAATAATAATCTACAATCAGATGGATAATAAATTATGGACAGATGGTAGTTGGAATCTTCAAATATTTCACTGTCCCATCTGCCTTCATCCATTGTTATAATTTTAAATTGGGATCCAAAAACTAAACTTTTATTACTCCTTTTTTTTTTTTTTTTTTTT